>JABBOT010000013.1:9435477-9662368 GCA_016165875.1 Acanthopleura granulata
TGTACTCCCCTTTATTTTTTGATTCTGAAATTTACCTGGTCTGTCAATGGACCCATCAGATACAAACAGAAATAGCATTGACTTGTAACTTGTTGGACTATATATATACGAATGGGGCCACGATCTTTTACCTGATATACATGCATACATGCATTAATAGTAGCAAGCAGCAGCAGCAGCAGGTGTATATATATATATGTATATATATATATGTTAAGCATAAGTGCTATGTATATGGGCAAGGCTAAGGGCTAAGTGCTGCTACAAGGAAAGGCAAGCAAGGCATGGCTGGCTACAAGGCTGGCTGCTGCTATTGGCTGGCTAGTCTCGGCTGCCTTCATTCCTGGCTCTCTCAGCCTTGAAGACCTGATTGCTAAGAGCTTTGAAATGAAGGAAAAGGCGTACTGTCCGTACAGTAAATTAAGAGTTGGTGCAGCTTTGCTGTGTACTGATGGATCAATAATTACAGGTGCTGTGATACATTTTTTTCATTCGGTTTTATAATTTTGTTTCATTTTCAAACAGAAAATGAAAGTTAATAAAGTGAGTCAGCTTTTCAAGAACCGCACTGGTTCTAACAAGTTCACGCAAGTTGAGGTGAGCCTAGCCTTGGGGCCGGGTCGATCGGTGTTGGGTGCTTTTGCAAACAGTAACGCTGGTACATGATTTCACGTTAATAGATAATGCTGGCTCGTTCAGAATTCCTCGGTCGTCGTGTCTGAAGCCGTGTAAGTAAATAGCCGAGCTTGTTCTGGGTGGAGTCAGTTATGCAGCTACCTGAAAATCCCGGTCTTCTGCCAAGATAGTTTGCATGAGTAAGCTACCTTCCTTTCCTACCCCCAATGACGTGCTGAATAAAAAGCAGACCAACTTTAAATCAAGTATGCGTCACCAAAAACACCCTGATTTCTTCATTCCAAATATGGGTTTCATTTTTTACATTTCTGGCATCTTTTTACACTGATTATAATGGAGATTAAGGTGCTGTGGAGGACTTGTTGGACCAGACTGACCAAATTAAAACGCACTGACGTCACATAATCATTGAAGTTACTGAACATCCTCTTATTGCTATATCCTTTAGTATTACTCCTGTATGTGTTTGTATTTATGTGGAAATATAAAAGTTACAGGATGTTTAGCAACAGAAAGGAATGTGATGCCACTTCAGCCGGTTATAGATAGGCAAGAAACTCCATCCTAGAACCGAATGGTTTTCACATTTTATCCACCGTAAAAAGAACAGAAGTAAACATCACTGGAATCTGCGTAAAATGTTTTTTCAGATGATGTGTACTTTATTTAAAGGCGGTCTCTTCCTTTAGCATCACGTTGGTAGCATCCCATCACATGGAATCAAGTCAGAACCAAGAAACAGTTATGGCTTACACCACGTACAGCATGAGAATTGTAATAAGCGTTCAAAATTAGAACCAAAAGGAAACAAATGCTGCTTTGATATGCTGAAAACACTGTCCCTATTTGGGCAAACTTAACATGGGCGAGTAAGAGATAGGCATAATAGGAGAAAAATTGCAAAGAAGGCACTCTGATTTCAACATCTGCCCGAATATCTTGGCGTGAAAGGCACCTGATTATGTAGGCCTTCATGTAGAAAGTACAGTTGACTGTCATAAGTTGCTATTTCTATAAACCAGAAATGGATCAAACACTGTGGCTGTATAGGTCTGTTGCCATTGTACACTGACATGTCAAACTGAAAGCCGTATTGATTTCCAGGAAATAACTATGGTTGCCCTAATTATACACCCAGGTGTGAAACATTTATGCAAGTGTATACTGTATGTGACAAAGGCACGGGTGCAAAATCCTATTTGCGACATGACAATGTGGCCCACTAAACCGGAGAAGAAACTTGTTGTAATGGTATTAACCGCGTACTACTTCATGATGTGACAGTTTTGATATATGACTGGCCCTTTACAATTGAGTTATTTACAAACATTATGCCAAACATTATGACTAACTATTGTACGGATGGAAGAGGAGAGAAAGGTTTATTTCTGTCTGTAGGTATCAGTTTTATTACTGGTGCCATATTTATTTATCTGTTTATTTATTTATTTGATGTTTTACGTCGTACTCAAAAACATTTCACTTATACGACGGCGGCTAGCATTATGGTGGGAGGAAACCGGGCGGAGCCCGGGGGAAAGCCACCACCATCCGCAGGTTGCTGGCCGACCTTCCCACGTTCGGCCGGAGGGGAATTCTGCATGAGCTGTAGTTGAACTCACAGCGACCACATTGGTGGGAGGCTTCTGGGTCATTTTGCTGAACCACGAAGGCCTCCCACTGGTGCCATAAATCTCATATATAAATATATAGGCCAACATGTGTAGGTAGTTACCGCCTCGGTGGCCTCGAGTTCGAAAGATCCGGGATCAATTCCGGGCAGGGTCATTCCAAACACTTCAGAATGGTACTTGTTGTTGCCTTGCTTGGCTCTCAGAAATGAGAGGTTAGAACAAGGAGGCAGAACTGGTCGGCCTGGTGTCAGTGTAATATGAGTGAGCGGGACGTCATGTCTGGTATCTTCGATGTGATGATCCAGTGATACTCCCTGCCACAAGAAGACACAGTACAAACATACATTCTAAGGACTCCTCGTCATCATATAACTGAAAAATTGTTGAGTACGACATAAGATCTAAGAATACATACATATCCCATGGCATCACTTTTTAGACGGGTACTTCAACTCGCCCTTAAAAATGTGCACTGTTTCTCCTTGTTGTCATTCAGGCCCCATGTCCGGATACATAGGCTCTGTATGAATTGCCAATCTGCCGTTCTTTGATTTTATGTCTGTGTACATGCAGGTCCAGATCATTATAGTACGTGTAATTTGTTCTCTTGATAATGTCCAGGTTGTAATGTTGAGAATGCCGGTACCTGGCGCAGATACTCAAGCATCTGTGCAGAAAGAACGGCAATAGTCACGGCGGTGTCTAAGGGCTACAGAAAATTCAGAGCTATCGTTATAGCCAGGTAGGTTGTCCGGTTGGGTTCCTGGTTGTGTGTTCTAATTCTGCATGGGATTATGGAATATGGAATGACAGGTACAGTGCAAATGTAATGACAGGTACAGCACAAATGGCATTAATGGAAAGAAAAAGACTGAACGGTCTGGTCCCATACTTTAAAAGTGATACTGTGAAAGTGCATAAAGAAATTTGCCAAAAAAGTGCAAATGAAAATGATGCTCCTTTAGAGAGTTCTAGTCTGTGAGTAAAAGAAATTTGTATAAAAACTACTCTTTCTTGCTAGTCCATCATATTTTGGTTTACGTGTAAATAACTTGTTGGTTTTAATGGCTTGATTTGTTTGGGCTTTCAACGCTTTGGGAGGTTAAACGTTTCCCAGGGTTGAACTAAAATTGATCTGGATTTGGCCTTCGTATATCAATGAAGGTAATTGATAACATATTGACAGCTATAAAGACTGAATTGATATATGTTTATTTACCAAATGATTCAAATCGATGCATGCTGATTTAATTATTCATTTGCGTATTAAGTGGGAAGGTCTGCCAGCAACCTGCGGATAGTCGTGGGTTACCCCTGCTCGGTTTCTTCCCACTACAATGCTGGACGCCGTCGTATAAGTGGCGGAAAAACACAAATCAAGTGAATAAATAAAAAAATTGTTAATTTCATCAGTTCTTCATGCTGTTTTGAAGAATTTACACTTTTGATATCCCCTTTATGCCATTAGGGTGTACAGGGGTCAAAAGACTTGGAATGACCTTTCTCGGCATGTGACAAATCTCCTGACTTAAGCTCTGGCTGGATCTACAGCAGCTAGATTTGAATCTGTGACCTTACCGGTTAAGGGCCACAGAATGTGTAGTTCCATCATACATGTGTCGATAGTTCTGATTCTTGCATGTACGACATGTAATGTTGTGATGAAGATAGTAGTGCTATGAAAAGGCATCTGTTACCACGGCTGTTATGGATGTCATGCTGCTGTAAAGGTGTGGGTCGTCGATCAGGGCAGTTATATATATTATAATCAAAAGGCTGATTGTGTGTCTTGTCTTGGAAGATCCTTGTATGGTCATCTGCTGCAATAGTCCTGATTGACATTTGTAGTGGTCATATTTGTCTCCAACTTTGATTGATTGTTAACACCATCCTCCCGAAGCTTTCACCGTGACTTATACGATACTGATCAACCATTTTTTTTCTCTGGAGGGAACCAGTGGAGTGTCCGGTGTAAACCACCGACATTTGATAAGTTGCTGACAGTTAAACTTTCTCACAATCCGGTGTACAGATATGCACACCATATTGGCAGAAGACAAGTCATCGTTAACAAATCTTATCACGAACTGCACAAAGGTTCAAACAAGCGTCATCTACCGCTTGTTGTTACAAAGGCCCAACGAGCAGTGAGAATGGGGAAATTTGCCCTCTCGTATTGCACCTCTAACTACTTGCTATACCATGGCCCATCCTTAAATCTGTATGTACTTATTTATTTATTGGTTTTATTTATTATTTAATGGGTCATACTCAAGAATATTTCACTTATACCACGACAGCCAGAACTATGCTGGAATGAAACCAGGCAGAGCTCGGAGGAAACCCACGATCATCCACAGGTTGCCATCAGACGTTCCCACTTACGACCGGAGAGTAACCAGCGTGATCTGGGCTTGAACTTGAAATATGTAAGACCATATGTTGACATGTACGGTATTAAGTGTAATGAATGTAATGGGTATGGTTTAGATGCCATAATGCTTTTAGAGGAATTTACCAATATTCACATTATAATTGTCTCAAAAATTTTTATTGTATTTTGTTTTCAGTGACCGGAAAGACTATATCGTTCCATGCTTGGATTGCAAAAAAACTATGTATGAGGTTAGTCAACCTTACCATGATATATAGTTCTGTCCTGCCAAATATGATGGGCAAAAATATTAGATAATATTTAGATATTTAAACAAAAATACATTAGAATTATCCTATTCCAACTTTTAAAGAACCCTCTGAGACACATAAAGGGGCGCATACATGCCTGGCAACACTGAGATGGCCATTACATCTAATGTACCAGATATGGTTACGATTATCCCAGTGCTTGTACTTTCTGGTCCTTGCAGTTTGCAGCCGACATGTGTGTGTACATGACCAGACCTGACAAAGCCTACAAGAAAATGAACATGAGGGAGCTGCTATAATAAAGTTCTTCTCTATAGGATCTTGAGAAAGAAAGAGTTGGAGCCTAAAGGGAACACCCTGCCTGACACACCGACCTAAGCAGAGAGCACCCGATTTTTTTGATCAATATGTTTGGGTTTTAAACAGTAATACATGTAGTTTCCCTAATTAATTATAGTGCATAGCTTGGTTATTATTGTGAAATTTTGAATTATTTTCTATTGATGCCGTCTAACTCTGTTTGAGAATTACATGTATCAGTGTGTTGTATTGTCAGAAAAGCATTTTAAGTACATCTTTGTCTGAAAGAATAATTAATCTAATATTTATCTCATGTGAAAGTTAAAAGTTAATTCGAGGGAGTCCAGTTTCCTCCAACCATAAACGTGGCCCTGGTTTCATGAAGCACACTTAGTTAAGTATTCCCTTAACTGCTATGACAACGTATGTTGTAGAGATAGAAAGCGCCCTTACCTAAGGACTACTTAGCACTAAGTACGCTTCATGAAACCGGGCTTTGACCACTGTCAGGTAAGTGAAAAATCACTTATCCATTGTGTGAAGTACCAAGGAAATAAACAAGTCATTATACTCTTTTCTTACATTTTTCAGGATGGTCCTTTACATATTAAGAGTTTATGAAAAAAACACAAGTCAAGAAAAGTATAAATTGTCGCTTGGTTATGATTCGGCGCAGCGTATCGGTGTTTGTAACAGAAAAAGTTGTGTATTTGCAATGTGTGTATTTTCTGATTTGGATGTGTTTTTCAAAACATTTATGCATGAATACTGTATTATGGTGTGTGAAATTTTGGAGTTCCAACAAATTGTTATCAAAATGTCAGTATACATTCAACCAGTTGTGTGAGTGATTTGTCTTGGTCAGTTTTAGGCAGTATAATGGAGCGGGATAAAAGGAATTCTCCTCCCCCCCCCCCCCCCCCCCGAATTTTATTTGACTGGCGTTTTACGCCGTACTCAAGAGTATTCTACTTCTACGACGGCGGCCATCTTTATGGTGAGAGGAAACGTACAAGTACAGGGTTAATGAGCCCGGGGCCCGCAAAAATGAAAAACATGATTTTAGATACCAGCGTATTAGATTACAATCAATTACATTAAATTTACATTTTCCAACCTGTAAGATTAACCGATTCACCAAAAAGTAGACGGTTAAGCTTATACCCTTTGTTAGACAGTATTATAATGTGACTACAAAGAATCTGACAACAGAATCTAATTCACAAGCCACTCTCGATATACAAGATAAATACATATACCACTTGGCATATTCTTGCTATTACCATGATTTGGCAAAGTATGCTGTGTGTGCCATTTCTGTATTCTTTTCCCACCTCTGACACAAAATGTTGTTTTCTTTTTGTTTTTTGTTTTTTTTTTATCTTCACATGTGAATTCTTTGACCATGCAATCGTTTTCTTTCACATGCAACTTCATACACTGAAGACTGTGTTTGACGTTACGCCTCGGACCCTATGCGTTTTGTTTGTATTGTAAGAAAACCTTTAGGTTACAAGACAAGGGGCTATATTCATACTTGGTGAAGCTGAAACCACGCAGGCTACTACTGCATTGTACTTAAATTGTTGCCGCACACCTCCCTTTCATTGTTAATGAAGTTTGATTGCACTCGTATAGGTGTTAAATATGAACCTCTAGAGGATGGGATCTTCACTACAAGCGTGCGAGAATTCTTATCGATGTATTAACGGCTGTTTTTACAAGTGTGATATATGCTAAAGTGTAAAACCTGTTTGTACCATCAGTTTTGGGAATGGGGTCGATACACATAGACCATTACTATGCAAATCTTGACTTCACTTATTTGTTTGTTTTATTTGAGTGCATGTGGTTTTACTCACACGTCCGAGTTGACCAGTAAGAGCTGTGCCGAGTCTATGGGGCGCCGTCAGACGTGGCCAGTGACAGGGTAAGCCTCCTATATGCTCGCTGGCTCAGAGGTGGATAATGGCGCTGGCTTTCAGCGACTATTTCTGGTCACTGACCAATGCACCCCGTGTTCGATTCCAGCTCTCGTTGACTTGGTTTCGCCTTTATATCAAGGGGTTTGTCACATACCAAAGGTTTGTGATGCAATGCGGGGACTCTGGTTTTCTTTGCTTATAAGTCTGACAGCCATGATATAAGTCTAAATTATTCTTGCACATGGCGTTAAACACCAATGAATCGGTCAATCTTAAATCACGTGGATTGGCCCTGGGGCAAACAGTGACCCCTGCAATTCCCACGGTCCCACGAGATCCTTGGCTAAGCATCAATGCACTGACATAAGCAGTCACACGCTGACTGGAAAGCAACACGTGCACAGCACCCTGGGATTTAACTACTTTTTTTTCACACGAAAGTTTGATTTCCAGTAATTTGTTCAAAAAGACACTGTCACGACACCCATTCGTGTCAAGCCTTAAGATTTAGACTGAAACAACAGACTGATCCTAAAGCTATTTCCATTTGTAAACTGCAATGCTATTCCCCCAGCCTGCGGTATATGTGCAAGCATCACCACAGTGCACTGGCATGCATTCAGGAGCCCACTCATGCCCTCATATGCACTGTATAGGGCCACAATGGCACTCTGCCCTCAAGTACATGATGTCATATTTGTCTCATTCAGCTGTGACGGGCTTACCAGCTGGGGATTTGAACCAGCGATCTTTGGGTTTCGAGTGCACACCACTACCACTAGAAGGCAATTCCCACCAACCTGGGTTTTGAACCATGACGTCAGTTCTGTTCTGCAAGGTCTAATTTTAAAAAAATAGAAACGAAAAAGAAAACAGGGGTACTGAAGCACTTTACTGCAAGGCGTTGTTGTTGTAACAAACGGCTTGACAGTTGTATCTGATGGCGCAGGCAGTGAATCAGTGATATACAGATATGCTCTCTGATGTGATCTTTGGAGAAAATGTAACATGCAGATGTCTCTCATGTTCAATTTCTTCAATAACATTAATTTAACTTTCACTTCCCAGCTTCTTCATTTTATTTTTTTTACGATCATGCTGTCTCGTTGTGAAAATACATAAGTTGAGTCAACCTGTGTTCGATAGTGAATACCACCATCCTCACGTCTGGACTAAAACTCAAGTATTCAGGTTGAATAAGTCATTGATTGGATGGGCAAATCAAGGGCGGTCTTTGATCACGAGTCCACTGTGTTATAAAACCTCTAGCTGTTTTCAGTTTCAGTATGAGAAAATTTGGACTTCGACGATGGCTGCACGCGATTTGCCAGAGGATGGTAAGTTGTGACATGGCGGCTTAGATATTGCACATTTTATGTCAAACGAGCCATTGTTGTGTTATTCTGGAGAAAGATAAAGTCTGGTAACTACTTTGGCAGTTAAAAACAATAGGTGTTAATTTTAATGTTTCCTTGTTATAATGTCAAGAACAGGCAGAGATCCACGGGAGATCGATTGATCGAGATAGATGTGTCAGTTTGTCTCTGTGTACAGTACCAGCATGTTATATTGGGTCTACGTGATGATTGTATGATTGTAAATCACTCAGTCGTAAAGCCTTTTGACAGGGCACAGACGTGTACATGCATGCATATACATGATTCTACCTCTTTGGCGAGACAGTAATTCAGCAAACTACATATGTGTACTCCCCTTTATTTTTTGATTCTGAAATTTACCTGGTGTCTCAATGGACCCATCAGGCACAAACGGAAATAGCATTGACTTGTAACTTGTTGGACTATACATGAATAGAGTCACGATCTTTTACCTGATATACATGCATGCATGTACACGTAAATATATATATATATATATATATACATATATGTTACATGTGTTTATCTGTTTTCAGTTTTGAAAGACCTGATTGCTAAGAGCTTTGAAATGAAGGAAAAGGCGTACTGTCCGTACAGTAAATTAAGAGTTGGTGCAGCTTTGCTGTGTACTGATGGATCAATAATTACAGGTGCTGTGATACATTTTTTTCATTCGGTTTTATAATTTTGTTTCATTTTCAAACAGAAAATGAAAGTTAATAAAGTGAGTCAGCTTTTCAAGAACCGCACTGGTTCTAACAAGTTCACGCAAGTTGAGGTGAGCCTAGCCTTGGGGCCGGGTCGATCGGTGTTGGGTGCTTTTGCAAACAGTAACGCTGGTGCATGATTTCACATTAATAGATAATGCTGGCTCGTTCGGAATTCCTCGGTCGTCGGGTCTGAACGCGTGCAAGTAAATAACTGAGCTTTTTCTGGGTGGAGTCAGTTATACAACTACCTGAAAATCCCGTCTTCTGCCAAGACAGTTTGTATGAGTAGGCCACCTTCCTTCCCTCCCCTCAATGACTATGACTGGCTGAAAAAAAGTAGACCAACTTTAAATAAAATATGTGCCATAAAAACACAATTATTTGTTCATTCCAAATATGGTTTTCATTTTTTACATTTCTGGCATATTTTTACACTGATTATAATGGAGATTAAGGTGATATGGAGGACTTTTTGGACCATACTGACCAAATTAAAACGCAGTGACGTCACATAATCATTTAATCTACCAAACATCCTCTTATTGCTATATCCTTTAGTATTACTCCTGTATGCGTTTGTATTTATGTGGAAATATAAAAGTTACAGGATGTTTAGCAACGGAAAGGAATGCGGTGCCGCTTCAGCGGGTTATAGATAGACAAGAAACTCCATCTTAGAACCGAATGGTTTTCACATTTTATCCACCGTAAAAAGAACGGAAATAAACATCACTGGAATCTGCGTAGAATGTTTTTCAGATGATGTGTACTTTATTTAAAGGCTGTCTGTTCCTTTAGCATCACGTTGGTAGCATCCCATCACATGGGATCAAGTGAGAACCAAGAAACAGTTGTGGCTCACACCACGTAGAGTGTGAGAATGGTAATAAGCGTTCAAAATTAGAACGAAAAGGAAACAAATGCTGTTTTCATATGCTGAAAACACTGTCCCCATTTGGGCAAACTTAACATGGGAGAGTCAGAGACAGGCCCAATAGGAGAAAAATTGCAAATAAGACACTCTGATTTCAACATCTGCCAGAATATCTTGGCGTGAAAGGCACCTGATTATGTAGAAAGTGCAGTTGACTTACATAAGTTGCTTTTTCTATGAACCAGAAATGGATCAAACAATGTGGCTGTATAGGTCTGTTGCCATTGTACACTGACATGTCAAACTGAAAGCCGTATTGATTTCCAGGAAATAACTGTGGGTGCCCTAATTATACACTCAGGTATGACACCTTTATGCAAGTGTATACTGTATGTGACAAACACACTGTTGCAAAATCCTATTTGCGACATTACAATGTAGCCCACTGGACCTGAGAAAAAACTTCTTGTAATGGTATTAACCCCATACTACTTCATGATGTGACAGTTTTGATATATGACTGGCCCTTTACAATTGAGTTATTTACAAACATTATGCCAAACATTATGACTAACTATTGTACGGATGGAAGAGGAGAGAAAGGTTTACTTCTGTCTGTAGGTATCAGTTTTATTACTGGTGCCATATTTATTTATCTATTTATTTATTTATTTGATGTTTTACGTCGTACTCAAGAACATTTCACTTATGCGACGGCGGCTAGCACTATGGTGGGAGGAAACCGGGCAGAGCCCGGGGGAAAGCCACCACCATCCGCAGGTTGCTGGCCGACCTTCCCACGTTCGGCCGGAGGGGAATTCTGCATGAGCTGTAGTTGAACTCACAGCGACCGCATTGGTGGGAGGCTTCTGGGTCATTTTGCTGAACCACGAAGGCCTCCCACTGGTGCCATAAATCTCATATATAAATATATAGGCCAACATGTGTAGGTAGTTACCGCCTCGGTTCCGGGCAGGGTCATTCCAAACACTTCAGAATGGTACTTGTTGTTGCCTTGCTTGGCTCTCAGAAATGAGAGGTTAGAACAAGGAGGCAGAACTGGTCGGCCCGGTGTCAGTGTAATATGAGTGAGCGGGATGTCATGGCTGGTGTCTTCGGTGTGATGATCCAGTGATACTCCCTGCCACAAGAAGACACAGTACAAACATACATTCTAAGGACTCCTCGTCATCATATAATTGAAAAATTGTTGAGTACGACATAAGATCTAAGAACACATACATATCCCATGGCATCACTTTTTAGACGGGTACTTCAACTCGCCCTTAAAAATGTGCACTGTTTCTCCTTGTTGTCATTCAGGCCCCATGTCCGGATACATAGGCTCTGTATGAATTGCCAATCTGCCGTTCTTTGATTTTATGTCTGTGTACATGCAGGTCCAGATCATTATAGTACGTGTAATTTGTTCTCTTGATAATGTCCAGGTTGTAATGTTGAGAATGCCGGTACCTGGCGCAGATACTCGAGCATCTGTGCAGAAAGAACGGCAATAGTCACGGCGGTGTCTAAGGGCTACAGAAAATTCAGAGCTATCGTCATAGCCAGGTAGGTTGTCCGGTTGGGTTCCTGGTTGTGTGTTCTAATTCTGCATGGGATTATGGAATATGGAATGACAGGTACAGTGCAAATGGCATTAATGGAAAGGAAAAGACTGAACGGTCTGGTCCCATACTTTAAAAGTGATACTGTGAAAGTGCATAAAGAAATTTGCCAAAAAAGTGCAAATGAAAATGATGCTCCTTTAGAGAGTTCTAGTCTGTGAGTAAAAAAAATTTGTGTAAAAACTACTCTTTCTTGCTAATCCATCATATTTTAGTTTAAGTGTAAATAACTTGTTGGTTTTAATGGCTTGATTTGTTTGGGCTTTTGACGCTTTGGGAGGTTAAACGTTTCCCAGGGTTGAACTAAAATTGATCTGGATTTGGCCTTCGTATATCTATGAAGGTAATTGATAACATATTGATAGCTATAAAGACTGAATTGATATATGTTTATTTACCAAATGATTCAAATCGATGCATGCTGATTTAATTATTCATTTGCGTATTAAGTGGGAAGGTCTGCCAGCAAGCTGCGGATAGTCGTGGGTTACCCCTGCTCGGTTTCTTCCCACTATAATGCTGGACGCCGTCGTATAAGTGAAATATTCTAGAGTTCGGCGGAAAACACAAATCAAGTAAATAAATAAAAAAATTGTTAGTTTCATCAGTTCTTCATGCTGTTTTGAAGAATTTACACTTTTGATATCCCCTTGATGTCATTAGGGTGTACAGGGGTCAAAAGACTTGGAATGACCTTTCTCGGCATGTGACAAATCTCCTGACTTAAGCTCTGGCAGGATCTACAGCAGCTAGATTTGAACCTGTGACCTTACCGGTTAAGGGCCTCAGAATGTGTAGTTCCATCATACATGTGTCGATAGTTCTGATTCTTGCATGTACGACATGTAATGTTGTGATGAAGATAGTAGTGCTATGAAAAGGCATCTGTTACCACGGCTGTGTAAAGGTGTGGGTCGTCGATCAGAGCAGTTATATATATTATAATCAAAAGGCTGATTGTGTGTCTTGTCTTGGAAGATCCTTGTATGGTCATCTGCTGCAATAGTTCTGTTCTGTCGTCGAAAGAGGAATATCCTAGCTGCTGATTGACATTTGTAGTGGTCATATTTGTCTCCAACTTTGATTGATTGTTAACACCATCCTCCCGAAGCTTTCACCGTGACTTATACGATGCTGATCAACCATTTTTTTTCTCTGGAGGGAACCAGTGGAGTGTCCGGTGTAAACCACCGACATCTGATAAGTTGCTGACAGGTAAACTTTCTCACAATCCGGTGTACAGATATGCACACCATATTGGCAGAAGACAAGTCATCGTTAACAAATCTTATCACGAACTGCACAAAGGTTCAAGCAAGCGTCATCTACCGCTTGTTGTTACAAAGGCCCGACGAGCAGTGAGAATGGGGAAATTTGCCCTCTCGTATTGCACCTCTAACTACTTGCTATACCATGGCCCATCCTTAAATCTGTATGTACTTATTTATTTATTGGTTTTATTTATTATTTAATGGGTCATACTCAAGAATATTTCACTTATACCACGACAGCCAGAACTATGCTGGAATGAAACCAGGCAGAGCTCGGAGGAAACCCACGATCATCCACAGGTTGCCATCAGACGTTCCCACTTACGACCGGAGAGTAACCAGCGTGATCTGGGCTTGAACTTTAAATATGTAAGACCATATGTTGACATGTACGGTATTAAGTGTAATGAGTGTAATGGGTATGGTTTAGGTGCCATGATGCTTTTAGAGGAATTTACCAATATTCACATTATAATTGTCTCAAAATTTGTTTATTGTATTTTGTTTTCAGTGACCGGAAAGACTATATCGTCCCATGCTTGGATTGCAAAAAAACTATGTATGAGGTTAGTCAACCTTACCATGATATATAGTTCTGTCCTGCCAAATGTGATGGGCAAAAATATTAGATAATATTTAGATATTTAAACAAAAATATATTAGAATTATCCTATTCCAACTTTTAAAGAGCCCTCTGAGACACATAAAGGGGCGCATACATGCCTGGCAACACTGAGATGGCCATTACATCTAATGTACCAGATATGGTTACGATTATCCCAGTGCTTGTACTTTCTGGTGCTTGCAGTTTGCAGAGGACATGTGTGTGTACATGACCAGACCTGACAAAGCCTACAAGAAAATGAACATGAGGGAGCTGCTATAATGAAGTTCTTCTCTATAGGATCTTGAGAAAGAGTTGGAGCCTAAAGGGAACACCCTGCCTGACACACCGACCTAAGCAGAGAGCACTCGATTTGTTTGATCAATATGTTTGGGTTTTAAACAGTAATACATGTAGTTTCCCTAATTAATTATAGTGCATAGCTTGGTTATTATTGTGTAATTTTGAATTATTTACTATTGATGCCGTATAACTCTGTTTGAGAGTTACATGTATCAGTGTGTTGTATTGTCAGAAAAGCATTATAAGTATATCTTTGTCCGAAAGGATAATTAATCTAATATTTATCTCATGTGAAAGTTAAAAGTTAATTCGAGGGAGTCCAGTTTCCTCCAACCATAAACGTGGCCCTGGTTTCATGAATCACACTTAGTTAAGTATTCCCTTAACTGCCATGACAACGTATGTTGTAGAGATAGAAAGCGCCCTTAGCTAAGGACTACTTAGCACTAAGTACGCTTCATGAAACCGGGCCCTGAGCACTGTCAAGTAAATGAAAAATCACTTATCCATGGTGTGAAGTACCAAGGAAATAAACAAGTCATTATACTCTTTTCTTACATTTTTTCAGGATGGCCCTTTACATATTAAGAGTTTATGAAAAAACCACAATTCAAGAAAAGTATAAAGTGTCGCTTGTTTATGATTCGGCGCAGCGTATCGGTGTTTGTAACAGAAAAAGTTGTGTATTTGCAATGTGTGTATTTTCTGATTTGGATGTGTTTTTCAAAACATTTATGCATGAATACTGTATTATGGTGTGTGAAATTTTGGAGTTCCAACAAATTGTTATCAAAATGTCAGTATACATTCAACCAGTTGTGTGAGTGATTTATCTTGGTCAGTTTTAGGCAGTATAATGTAGCGGGATAAAACGAATTCTACTCCCCCCCCCCCCACCCCCAGAATTTTATTTGTTTGCTTGACTGGTGTTTTACGCCGTATTCAAGAGTATTCTACTTCTACGACGGCGGCCATCTTTATGGTGAGAGGAAACGTACAAGTACAGGGTTAATGAGCCCGGGGCCCGCAAAAATGAAAAACATGATTTTAGATACCAGCGTATTAGATTACAATCAATTACATTAAATTTACATTTTCCAACCTGTAAGATTAACCGATTCACCAAAAAGTAGACGGTTAAGCTTATACCCTTTGTTAGACAGTATTATAATGTGACTACAAAGAATCTGACAACAGAATCTAATTCACAAGCCACTCTCGATATACAAGATAAATACATATACCACTTGGCATATTCTTGCTTTTACCATGATTTGGCAAAGTATGCTGTATGTGCCATTTCTGTATTCTTTTCCCACCTCTGACACAAAATGTTGTTTTCTTTTTGTTTGTTTTTTTTTTTTTTATCTTCACATGTGAATTCTTTGACCATGCAATCGTTTTCTTTCACATGCAACTTCATACACTGAAGACTGTGTTTGACGTTACGCCTCGGACCCTATGCGTTTTGTTTGTATTGTAAGAAAACCTTTAGGTTACAAGTCAAGGGGCTATATTCATACTTGGTGAAGCTGAAACCACGCAGGCTACTACTGCATTGTACTTAAATTGTTGCCGCACACCTCCCTTTCATTGTTAATGAAGTTTGATTGCACTCGTATAGGTGTTAAATATGAACCTCTAGAGGATGGGGACTTCATTACAAGCGTGCGAGAATTCTTATCGATGTATTACCGGCTGTTTTTACCAGTGTGATATATGCTAAAGTGTAAAACCTGTTTGTACCATCAGTTTTGGGAATGGGGTCGATACACATAAACCATTGCTATGAAAATCTTGGCTTCACTTTTTTGTTTGTTTTATTTGAGTGCATGTGGTTTTACTCACACGTCCGAGTCTATGGGACGCCGTCAGACGTGGCCAGTGACAGGATAAACCTCCTATATCCTCGCTGGCTCAGATGGCTTTCAGCGACTATATCTGGTCATTGACCAATGCACCTCGTGTTCGAATCCTGCTCTCGTTGATTTGGTTTCGCCTTTATATCAAGGGGTTTGTCATATACCAAAGGTTTGTGGTGCAATGCGGGGACTCTGGTTTTCTTTGCTTATAAGTCTGACAGCCATGATATAAGTCTAAATTATTCTTGCACATGGCGTTAAAAACCAATGAATCGGTCAGTCTTAAATCACGTGGATTTGGCCCTGGAGCAAACAGTGACCCCTGCAATTCCCACGGTCTGTTTGTACATCAGCCTAAAATACTTGCTGTCCTAGCCAAAGACGAAGTTTATTTTTCAGAATAGATTAATAGAAAGGAGACCACATAGCGCGATCCACAATGTCAAAATTTGGGAAATTACCATGACAACTTCATCATTTTGCAATTAACATTTTAGTAACTTTAATATAGATATATTTATGTTCGTCTCCACATTGCATCTCATGGGGCACGTTTTACTAAAAGGATACATATTACATCAAACGCAACCGTCATGGCAACACATACTATAAGATACGCGACCATTGTAATTACTTTTAAGGAGACGTTACACTCTTCGTAAAACGGCCACCTGGAGTGTCGGAAGTTCATGTTCAATACTTTTTGGATAGATATGCATCATGTACCTGTAAATTGTGAGACGTGTAACCACTTACACCCATACAGTCCAGAGTTGCCATGGTAACCAGAGTTCAGCAACTCTTTCTTGCGCTGATTATTACGCTCTTATCCGGATAACTAGTATACACGTTTAAAGCCACGCTTTTAATTTTCGGTCAACGGATAATATATCGGAAACACCGCCTGTCATAACATGGATTTCCGGTTTGGATGTTTCCGTGGAAGATTGTCATCTTCTCCCGATCATTTGTACATTTGCCACATGGATGTATGTGGTTAAAGGCATTCGCTTTTTTTTTGTTAAGCTGTGGCCATACTCTATATGTGGTCATACTACATCTTTTGTTCAGTGGCCATATCGCTCATCATTAGGATAGAGCGACACCCTACTGAAATGTTCTTGAACAAATCAGATACGATTAGACTTTGTGATAAATGTAGGACATAGGCAGCTGGCTATATCATGTTGATGA
This sequence comes from Acanthopleura granulata, assembly GCA_016165875.1. Taxonomy (NCBI): domain Eukaryota; kingdom Metazoa; phylum Mollusca; class Polyplacophora; order Chitonida; family Chitonidae; genus Acanthopleura; species Acanthopleura granulata. The sequence continues at coordinate 9,452,441 of JABBOT010000013.1, forward strand.
CATCTACATGTGCTCCGATCAATGAATTAAGTTTGGTGCACGTGAAGAGCAACAGAATCGTTTTAGTAAATGAAAGTTGAACATTTTGTGACTTGTATCAGTCCTGAAAATTTATTTGTGCCCAGACAAGTGATTTCGACAGTGGATTTAAAATGTTTACATGCCTATGTAAAATTGGCACATAGGCCTTTCTGTCGTGGAGAGCGGAATTTTTTGCTTGCGTCAAAATATCTCGCTAAAGGCAAATGAATTACTCCAGTTACTGGTATTCGAGTGAAAATCAGGTCAAGATCAAAGAAACCGGCCATCTGACAACATGATACCGTTATGGCCTGCATGATGATTGTATGATGTCGATCTGATGGCCCAATACAGAAATCCTTATTGATTTTCATGGGGAACAATTCTCGGTATTTTTTGATATCTTTGTGACATTATATAGTGAGATCAGTGTGAATGATGATGTCTATCAGGTTGACGTTTCGATTTAATTCAAAATCATTATCAAGGCATGCTGCAGTTAATCGTTCACTTGCACAACGAACTGTGTTAACAGCTTAAAGGCAAATCAAGCGACATGAAAGGAAGGAACACATGATAAACCAGAATTATATAGACAGTCATGCTATCGTACCCGCCTTGTTCGCATGGACACACTTCTTGCTTTTCTTGTGCTTCTTGTATTCGTGTCTCTTGTTTTGCCCTTAAAGTTCACTGTGCATATATAAGTCTTCTGTAAGATAAGTTGTAATGTACCATGCCTTGATAACGATTTTGAATTAAACCGAAATGTCTGCCTAAATGGCATCATTATTCGAAGTTAATATTCATTACTGCTCTTCACAGACCACAATCAGCTTACAGTGGACAGAGCTGTAGATGTTTACTGTAGATTCCGTAGAGAATTTAGTTTTGGATGTCTGTATACAAGTTTCATGTCTTGTTTTTTTTTTGTTGTCGTTGTTAAGGATCGAACGCTTTTGTTGTTAAAGATTGGCCATTTACCAGTGGTGGCACTGACAATTTCACTGATCCCTGTCACCCTTGTGTATATTTATTTATTTATTTATTTATTTGATTGGTGTTTTACGCCGTACTCAAGAACATTTCACTTATGCGACGACGGCCAGCATTATGGTTGGAGGAAACCGGGCAAAACCCGGGGGAAACCCACGACCATCCGCAGGTTGCTGGCAGATCTTCTCACGTACGGCCGGAGGGGAAGCCAGTATGAGCTGATCTTGAACTTCCAGCAACCGCATTGATGGGAGGCTCCGGGTGCTGCAATAACGGGCTAACCGACTGAGCCAAGGATGCCCCCGTTATTATTATTATTGTTAATAATAATAATAATAATATAATGGATGCTTTTGTCTTCAAGCAATGGACATCAACCCCATTTCAGGTATATCGTGGGGACATATACAGGGCACTCTTATACAATGGGGATTTTAGCCCTGTTATATGCAAAGCAGGCTAATTTTTTGTCTGTCTTTCACGAAGCATATAACTCCACCAAAACTGAAGAATTATGAAACAGTTTTGTCAAATTTTAATTAAAATTCTATATAATCTATAGTGTGTTGTTCCTGTTCAGAGATAATGGGTTGTTTTCATAAAGATTGTAGAGCTTATATACTTGGTTCTATATTTTCTTTTATGTTTGTATTTTTATCGAATTTGTAGCAAGTCTTTTACAATATGAAAAGAGAGCATTTATTATTTCATGTTGATGTACTTTTATTTCAAACGTATTCAGCAGGAATATTTCAACCTGGTAAATTTTTACTTCAAAGGTATTATTTTTAAACTGACATTTTATTTCAAAAATATTTCTTATGCAAACATCTACAAAAGCCACGAAATGTCTCATTCTACTGTTAGTAATATAAGTTGGTCAAAACATTTTTTACCTGTCAACAAAATCTAGTAATTGTATTGCTAAAATAGCATTTCCAACCTTTGAGAGAAAATTCTGTCAAGAGTAAGGTATTTAGAAAAGTATTAAGAATATTAATTAATAGCAGATTCTGATGGGATACACAAAAGAGTCCAAATCGCAGTAAAGCGCATAGTTTCCTGCTGTGAGACTGGAGTGCTTGAGCACTATCTGAGTTCTATGGTCACACAAAGGTGTGACGTACTACAGGAAAGAACAAAAGAGTACACAGCTTTGGACCCTTTTGTAAAGGGCGAGAAAGAGTTTCACGAACTCCCCATTTTATTGTGTGTTTTCTTATACATTCCTCCTTGAGTCTTAATCAATGAAATAAATTCTGTCTCCAGAGGCCATATGCTCACAACAGAATTCCCTGTTATGAAATTTTGTTTTATAAAGAAAACACACTTAGTCCAAGCCCAATGACAGCAGTGTAAGCTTTACCTTCCCGAGATTCAGTTCGAGAATCATTCCGAGCTTTTATAGTGAGCTACAAACCCGCGATTTACTGAACTCTTTGCATAACTTCCATATGTGATGACCACTCCTTTGAGATCTATCCATTACATGACGACGTGCAAAAAACCACTCAAACAGCCCCCCTCCCTCCCGCACCCTCCCCTCAAAACAAAATGGACACCCTGCCACAAGAAAGGGCAGTATATATATATATATATATATATATATATATATATATATATATATATATATATATATATATATATATATACTAAGGCTCTCTTTGTCGAGAAATGACTGAAGATTACCGAGTACGAAAACTGGGTATCAAAATGACATCACTTGTTAGATTCTCTTGGGTTTGGTCTTGCATGGTATACCCAGTCCGTAAGCAACGTTAATGTGTTCATGTCATTGATAAAACAATAAAACATTTTTACCACACTGGCAGTGTTGACTTTCGACCATGAGTAGAGGAAACTAGTAATGCAATGGTATTTAAATGTTATCACGATTAAAAAGTTTAGTGTGACAAAACTCAAATCGGGAACTTCTTCCCGTAGATTAGCTGTCGAAATTGGCAGAGGCCACAAGCGTGATAATCTTCCCGTTAACCGAAGAAAATGTAGTACTTGCAATATTCTTAAAGATAAATATCACTTCGGATTGCTCTGACAGTGATATAAAAAAATGACAGAAAGAAGTTTACTTCCAAGTATTATACTGCCGATTCTGATAGGAAAAAACCTTCGAACTGTTGACAATAAATAATGTACTAAATCTGGCACTGTTGGATGAAATTTTTTTTCTCACTTTTTCAATGTTGTGACGAGTTTTTAGTCTGAGCATCTATTAATCTTTCTCCCCTCCTATATCACATGTGTATTAACACTTGAACATATTGATGTCTGCTGTCCGCCATCATGATATGACATGTTCTAAGCTCGTTTACTTGTGAGCTATTTATTTGATGCAATAATAAATCTCTCTATATACATACTGGGGGGGGGGGGGGATCTCCATGCCTCAGTCTGTTAGCGAACTCGAGCAGCGCAATGCCCAAGAAGCCTCCCATCAGTATGGTCGCTGTGAGTTCAAGTCCAGCTTATGCTGGATTCCACTTCAGCAGTTCGTGGGAAGGTTCGACAGCTACCTGCGGATGGTTGTGGGTTTCCCCCGGGCTCTGCCGGTTTAATCTCATCATAATGCTGGCCGCCGTCGTATAAGTGAAACATTCTTGAGTACATCGTAAAACACCAGTCAAATAGATAAATAAATAAACTGTACATACTAAGGCTCTCCTCGTCGTCAACTGACTGAAGAATTGTTAAGCACCACATGAAAACCTAAGCACATACCCTTCCATACATACATACATACAGACACCGGCACATACAAATATAGGTTGGGATCCTCCGTGGCCGAGGGCGTTAGCGCCCCAGCGCGGAGTGATGACCCAGTGTTTCTCACCAGTGCGGTCCTTGTGAATTCAAGTCCAGCTCAGGCTGACATCCTTCTCTGGCCTTACGTGAGATGGTCCGCCAGCAACCTGCGGGTGGTTTTGGTTTTTGCCCCGGGGTTCTGCCTGGTTTCCTCCCACAATAATGCTGGTCTCCGTCGTATAAGTGAAACATTCTTGAGTACGGCGTAAAACATCGTTCAAATGAATAAATAAATTAATACACGAATAAATAAATAAATAAACAAACAAACAATCAAATAAATAAATAAATAAAGGTGTACTAGCAGCTAAGGGGAGAGTACCGCATAAGTGTTATTGCCCCTGGCAGAAGTGTGAAGTCCCCTGGCGTGCAACACCGTCTCAGTTTTCTTCCCACGGCCTCTTGGGAACAATATTGTTAATCGACAATTTTTATCACTGGATCCAAAAACTGGATTATCCATACTATGAGTTTATTTGAACACTAGGCAAAAATTAATGATGCGTTGTGATTGGAAAATTGTAATGAATGTAGTAGACAAACGGGATATTGTTAGCGAATGGGTTTCTCTGTGGTTAGGTTTAGTTTCAGCGCCGTGTAGAGGACAAAACCCTGGTTATGTGTAGAGTGTTTTTATTCCTGACAATTTGATTGGCATTTAGTGCTTCAGGGCTTTGTCGCTTAGAACTATCTACGGGCTCTCAGGTTTAGAGGTAGATGGAACCTAACAGAGCCAGGGGGAGATAACCGCTTCTTGTCAGGACTCACGACAAACCTCTGTCATGTGAACCGTCAGTAGAACAAGTGGAACTTGGATTAGAAATTACAACCTCATTGATCAAGGACGAGGAATTCTGGCAGATGTGACCTAGTCGTTATAGGTCCACGAGGATATAACGTTAGGAGACAGTTTTGTCTTCTTAGCTATCTGTATGCTCCAGCTGTTCTGCTCCGAAAATCTAATTAAAGAGCTTTGATAACCTTTGGCGTGGGGATTGTTGTAGTTAGAAAACAAACTATATGGATGCCTCGAAGACGTTTGAAAAGGCGAGGGATTCTCCAAGCCGATATGGCGAGGATCCTGGGGCCGCCTGCCTTTGGGGAGCGACGACTTTAATCGCAGTACTACACAGCCCAACAATAAACGAAGCAAAATACACAAATTTGAAATACACGGGTGCACAATTTTATGTACAACTTCCGTGTTAATATACTGATGAGCAAAAGAAACCAAAGGCTACATGTTAAATTTCATCATTTACGTACCGTACCAATTTTCCTCCGTGCCTGCGGGTGCGCATGCGCGCTTTTGCGATGTTTCATTAGTGCTAGTGTACTTCTGTTACTGACCACATTCGTGCTTGCGAAATCAAGTTGCCAGTCATCTCAAAACAACAGCCATGTCATGGGTTGACTTCTTTTTATCACACTTGCATTTTCCAAGTGCATTATTACACCTGGCTCTATACTTCTATTGTCATATTACTTTTATCACACTTTTGTCCTACAGTTCTATTATCACACATTTGTTCTACGTTTCTTTTCTCAGACTTCTGTTCTACTGTTCTGCCATCACACCTCTGTGGCACAGTTTTGTTATCACATTTCTGTTGTACAGTTCTTTCATCACTCCTCTGTTCTTGCAGTGTCGCCCTCACTCCTATGTTTCATGCCTCTGCTCTCATATCTCCGTTGTCACAGAATTCCATTTGTATTCCATTCGTGTTATTACAATTCTGTTCTTACACCTATGCTGTCAAACTTCAGTTTTCAACGTTTGTTATCACACTGCTGTCCTCACAGTTCTGTTACTGCACTTTTGATTTTGCTGAAAAAGTTTCTCAAATACGAGTTTTACCACCCCATCCCACCCCCACCAGCTACATTACCAGTCTTTCCAAATGCCAACTTGGACTGTATCACCTTCACTGTGGAGTAACCTCTGTATACTGTGGTGATATCACGACTATCTTCACTGTTGAGCAGCCTCTGTTTACTGCAATGATATCACATCTATCTTCACTACTGAGCAGCTTCGGTGTGCTTTGGTGATATCACAACTGTTGCAGCTGTCCTCAGTGTCAAGTACCCTCTGTATAATGCAGTGATAAAACGACTATCTTCACTGTTGAGCAGTCTGCATATTGCAGATCTTGCGCTGAAATTTGCTGAATCTTTGGAAAACAGTTGTCAATGCTCCAGCCATGCTTCCAAATTGTTGCTGATGTACTGGATGCATGCATCATTTTCCCCACTCTGTCCATGCCGTCGGGGTGCTGACTTTGGAATTGACGTAATTTCCGTTCAACAGTCACAATATTTACTGATGTCATAATCATCGTCATTAGTTCCACATGAGCTTCTTGCAGAGCAGAGCCGTGACTTCTGGAGAAGGAATGAAAAAATGTCAGTGTCTGAGGAATGACAAAGCTACATTTTTGCAAATAACAGGTTATATCCGTGACATTTCCAATTTTCCATATTATCGAATACAATATAAGCATTTCTACATTTATTCTCTCATGCCGTCCGATTAAATCTCCCTTTAGATTTTGCAGTATTATGATATGTAATTTGTTAAATAAATAATAAATAAAACTCAATTTAACATTCAGTTCTGATTTAGAAACCTGCAGGGTACCTGTTTTATTATACTGACACCGGACTGACCAGTCCTGTTTCTTTGCTTTCACCTTAGAGTGCGGAGCGCAAAGCGAGGCAGCAACAAGTACCATTTTTAAAGTCTTTGGTATGACCCAACCCGGGATTAATCCCAGATCTCCCGAATCTCACGACCTGGAGGCGGGCTCTCATGCAACTAAGCCACCGAGGCGGTCAGGTCCGTTCCGCATCGCTGATCTTAGCTGCGTCGCTATTGGTGGCATTTGTTAATCATGGGGGAGGAAAGTGATATTTTATTCATTGCACTGCATGGTATTCATGTTTCACGCCCTACTCAATAATATTTCACTTATGCGACGGCGGCCAGCATTATGATGGTAGGAAACCCGACAGAACAGGGGGAAACACATGATCATCCTCAGGTTGCTCGCTAGGTACCTCCGGAGAGGAAGCCAACATGAGCTGAACTTGAACTCACAGCGACCGTACTGGAGGGAGGCACCTGGGTCATTACCTTGGGCTGAGGCGATAACCTCCGATTGTCTAAAGCCATACTTTAACAAATATAAAGTATTTATTTATTAAAGTAATTGATACATTGTCTACAATGTACTTGAACTAACCGGAATAATTCAGCTTGCCATCGTGGTTGACATCCAGGTCTCGGAAGATTTCTTTCACTTCCTCCTTTGACATTTTCTCGCCTGTCATCGTGAGAATTTTCGTCAGTTCACGCACACACAGAGACCCATTGTTGTCTTTGTCGAAAACCTTGAACGCATCCAACAGTCTCTTCTGGATCTCTTCCTGCGAAATCACGTGAGATTTCACGAGATTCTTGTATTCATCGAATTCTAAGAAGCCGCTTTCTGGAAGGTGAGACAAATGAGTCAAGAACTGTCTTTTTTATTATGATAGAACAGTTAAAACTGTGTTGATCTGAATATCTTCAGAACTGCCTTTTCTCTTATGTCTTTAAAATTGTACATGTGACAATGCCTGTCCACATCCCAATATCTTCAGAACTGTCTACATCTCAGTGTCTTTAGACTAGGTTTTATTTCGATGACTTCAGATATGTTTAAATATATCAATATAAAAGGCTACAACAAGGAGAGTAAAACCAGAGCAGTGACCAAAGTGCGGCAGCTGGCGGAAGGTCACACGTTACCGGTGAAATCTAGCCTTTGTCAATTTAAAACAGTTAGGGGTTTTATTCTAACTGTTCATGTAGGTGTTAAAAAATAACGACTTACACGCTCCCAAGCACCATATATTGAGCTTAATTAAGGTGAATTTTAATTGTTTAATTCTTAGACGTCCCTGCTCTAAAATTTCTTTCGATGTGTGGGAGGAAAAATTGTCACCTTTATGGTACTCCACTTACTTCAGGACCATTCGGGACCATTCGCTTATAGGACAAATGTTTTATTTTCGCCACAGCTGATCGTTTTCCGGCTCAAGCCGACTTGTAACACAAACAGCACAGTTGCAAAGTGAAGTAACCAATTTAGCAGTTATGGAGGTATGGGCTTTTTTTATCGATGTATCGGTATTAAACTGGTAACACAAAACAAGCTTAATGTTTAGACACCGATATCAAAATCTGAGCCCCTAAGATCATGGGTATAGCTTAATACCGAGGCCTCCTTTGGTGTGAAAATTACGTCGTCTCATAGTCCCTTATTAGCGATAGCAAGAGTTTCTTTACACTTTATGGCCTTCAGTATGTGGCAATATCTAAAGGTTTTGCGCAGTTTCGCTATTCTTGCAGTGTAGCAAAACAAGATGTAAGAACCTGTACAGAACATTTCATGACAGCTAAAAAGTCAGTTGGAATTAAAAATTCAGAGCTCACAATGATGTCTAATAGGTGGGCTGAGAGACCAAGTTCGATTTCAGCCTCGATTTAGGTCACGAAGGGCTCTATCTGTCCCGGGTCCCATCTTACGCGGCTGTGGCGGTCCCATCTTACGCGGCTGTGGCGGTCCCATCTTACGCGGCTGTGGCGATTTGCACCTGACGTAACTAGCACGACATCGATTTAAAAGTTACGTCACCATGGTGAATGGTCTTGACGTTGCCTTGCGACAGCCACATTGCATATACGAACAATTGCAATCAAAGCTAGATCCTGTGCTAGATCCGTCTCTGTGGCTTGACCCTGTACTTCACTATTTGCCACAGAGACACTGCCTTGTTAACTCAGATCAAGAATATTCTGACTCAAAGTCCATAGCATTTTCTTCCAGCCTCAAAACGTAGCAAATTCCACACACCTCTATCGATGCATATCTCAACTAGACTCAGCCCCAGTCACACCGTCCTGACTGCTCTCAGCACGGAGGATCCGATTATGCTGCGTTCACCATCATGCCAGTGGCGACATCACAGAAGTAGCCTCCCTTGTACCAAACCGATGCATTCTGGGATTGTAATTTCGTAATGATGGCGAACGGAGGATTATAAATATACCGCTGGTGTTACTGTTTTGATCTGAATTCTTCCTACTAAGGGAAGCCAGGACTTCGTGTTTGTGGTTGTCTAGACGAGATATGCATCAATACAGGTGTGTGATCTTTGTTATATTTGGAGGCTGGAAGAAAATGTTATGGACTTCGAGCCAAAAAACTATGCTTGATCTAAGTTAATGAAGATGTGTCTCTGTGGCAAATACTAAAGTGCAGGGTCAAGCCACAGGGAAACGCCGTGTATAATTGCAATCGCAATTGAGGCACATATTTGATTATCAAAGACATACATACTGAAATAGTAAATGATTTGGGCACAATGCGTCTTTGTATCATCATTTAAAACTATTGACTTCTTCTCTTTTGTTCAATCCGTCCTAATTTTAATATTTTATATCTTTTCTTAATAGTTCTTTGTTAGTTTATGTTATTTGTCGCTGTAAACTTGTGATTGTTGACCCGGAATGCCAATTTTGGTTGACGGCTGGTGTACGAATGTCGGTTTCAACGCCTAGGTTGTAAAATGGGTCTCCGGAGACTACTTACTGTCGTGGTCTCTCTGGCTGAGGGTCTCCCTCACACTGGCCTCCGTGGGATTCTGGCCCAGGGCCCTCAGCACGGACGATAACTCCTTCGCACTGATCCGGTTATCACCGTTGCGGTCAAAAAGCTTAAAGGCCTCCAGCATTTCTGGCAAGAGAAAGAGAAACTGTGCAACTTGTTTATTGATTAAACAATGAGTATTTTTGTGCGATGTCATATGTGGTGGGAGCTTACTTAATTCGTTCGCGACTTCACTCATAATTGACACTTGGAACCATCCCACTTATCCATGAGTTACACGTAAAACATATGTTACTAAGGCGTAATTTGGGGGAAACTGATCCACTGATTTTGGCGGCTAATTGCTGCACAGATAAATGAAGTGGAAATTTGCCGTACACACTGACAAAATTGGCGAGTGGAGGCACACATTAATCATTACATTATATGTGGTTTTTAGAGTGTTGCGGACAACTGTTTTCAGCTTTAGAAAGATGAAAGATGAAATTAGTATACTATGAAGGCCGCCTGTGAACAGGAAAAGAAAGCTTTTCTTGGAGAGAAGATCGCCGAAACCTTTATTTTGGTTTGCCAATGTACATTCTTGTATTAGCAGGAGTACGTATATACGACTTCCATTGCTCCCGGTTTCGAAGTGTTCGGCATGTGCAGAAATATACCTGCTCTGAATTCACACTTCGAACGGATAAAATAATAACGATATAATACTTCTATCTGGACATGGAATGTAAACAAGCATTACAATTTTTGTGTTCAAAAATTAGCTTAAAAGTTTTGATTGCTATAAAGTTAAGTCCACATTACTGTTGGCGATATTTACATCTAACGGCATTTCAATGCGTAAGGTAAACACTGACACGAATACATTTATTTGTATCAGAGTGACCAATTTGCGCTGCTTACTGTTATCATCGGTTATACCAGTACCCTAATACTCAAATACTCAATACTGCGGCTGTGGATACCCCTCTAGAGCCTCACGGAGAATGTCACACAGCAGTTAAAGGAATAAGCAACAAACTGCAGCGTGGTGGTGTGGCATGGTATGATTAAGGGGACACATTTACTACAGTCTGGACTGCGAACCGGTTTTCAGTGCAATACAAAAACAGTTTGAGGGAAACTGCTTGTAACGTTTTTGAAATGACATGCAAAGGTGATGACATTTATGTTAATTCTTAGTTCATCTGTTGGATTTGTCTTAACGTTTTTACAAACAAGGTGTAAGTTATGCCAAAAGTAACTGCCAGGGAGACGCATACTGTGGAGATACGCCGCCATAGTTACATCTGGCGTAGCGTAACACCCTCCTCATAAAACCATCCACCTGCTGCCCGTTTTACGAAGAGGATGTAAGGCTGTGTCAAACGTAACTACCATGTCGACGTATCTCTACAGTATGTGTTGTCGTGACAGTTACGTTTGCCATAACTTACACCCTTTTTGTAAAACGGGCCCATGGTGTCTTTTTTTGGCATAAATGCATCTTGCTTTGTGTACACCATGTGCCTACCTTAATATAAGCAGTATCATAATATAAGTAAAATGTGCTTCAAATGAAACGCCATTATTCTCATGACCACAGCTGACTTTGTTATGCCCTTTTTACCACAATGTAACACTGTTAAAACCATGAGCGAAAATATTTACGTAATGGATGTTTATTCACCCTACAGTGAAGAAATGTATATTCTTTCGCCTCCTATATCAAAAGCATTTTTAGTAAATCGACATGTAAGTTAGTTTATTTTGTACGAGTCTTTTACCTTCAGCCTCCGATTCCGTCAGTTCAGTCATCGAAGCCTGGAAGAATAACACCAATTAACTGCTTTGACAACCGTTAGGCTCAAGATGTATCAAGGCCGATGTTCAAGAAACTTTCATGAATAACAGTAATAAACACAACCTGTCATTGGTTTACTGAGGGGAATTTTTACAATCCCTAAAGTACTGATGCTTTCACTCATCATAGGCCTTGACTTAATCAAATTTAATTACTTTGGTGACAGAAAATCCCATTAAGCAAACGAAAAAACAAACAAACAAAAAAACAAACAAAAACAAAACGAAACAAAAACAATCGCTTTTAACCAAGAAAAGTTATTTTGAAAACTTATCTCCAAAACTCTGTTGAATACATTTGTGAATTTGTGCCCTAGAATGTTCATTATTTAGCAACAGCCAAACTGAAAGCTTTCATAACATTTTTGGTGACTAGGGTATTCTTCTACTTACCATGATAAAATTATTCCTGGCTTGGTTCCTGGAAGAACTTGGAACAACCGTTAAATACCCTTACGTCTCCAAAGGTAACTGACTGCTACAAATGTTTATACTTTCTGTTAAGCAGGAGTTTGTTGTTTGAGAGCAGCCTAAAGGTTACCCGAATCAAAGTTTCAAAGACAAAGGTTTCCTCAGAGGGTATAATCTGTTGGAATACCAGGTGTACGTAGAGGATGCGCTTCTTAAACCGACTTTCTAGGCTTCACCCAATATGTTAACAGCACCGTCCACTGCCTGTTAGCCACTTCGTTAGAGCTATATACTTCGGAAAGTCCTCCAAACCTTTTCTGCTGGTTGATAAAACAATTGTGGAGTATGGGTCCACAACCAGTGCTTTCCATTTATCCCGTCCTCGCCTATTAATCCTGACTTAACGCCAAAAACGTTGCATGGCGACTTAATACACCGACAAGCGATCGTTTAAATCGTTTAGATTGGGATTATGCGACCAGGAATAAAAGTCTCCTTGCTAACAATGAAGTCCTTCGACCGTCGTAGCAATCGCAAGTCCTTTGCCCTGTCCTATTTACATTAAATACCTACGCTGTGTCCGAAAGATTAACGTCGTTAATAAGAGGTCTGTAAAGTTTTAGAAGACTCAGGGCTTAGTTTCCTCGTGCCATTGAGTTCTTAGTACTAAACATGATCTACTAAAACCTTCAAAAATAAGTCTACTGATAACAAACACAGACGTGGGGGATTTAGGAAGTTAATAAGCTATTCTGATCATGCGCTCCGGAAGTACATTTATGGATTTATAAATAAGCCTGCCAAGCCGCATACACAATATAGTAGAGGGTCTGGTGTATCAGTAGACTTTAGGAACTGCAGCCACTCTGATATTTATCGACTATCTTGTGCATTGCAGACTGAGTAACTGTTTTTTAGGGTGAAGGATGTGTTATGTTAGTATCGATTCTAGTCCAAAAGATTAGATCTGATCACTCACAAGACAAACACACAGAGTTCAGTAGCATGGAGAGGTCGACACTAGGTTTACTTCAAGGCCAGACCAATACAAATATAATTGAAAAGGATTTGATGATTGCCAAAAGTGTCATTTTTCACCTCACGAAATTGTATGTATTGTCATTTGTGAAATCCATGTATGTGGTCTGGACCCCCTTTGTGGTCTAGTGCTTAGAGCGTCAGCCTGGAGGCCGAGAGATCCTGGGTCGAGCCATACCAAAGACTTTAAAAATGGTTCTTGTTGCTGCCTTGCTTGGTGCTCAGCATTGAGAGGTTAGAGCAAGGAAACAGGACTGGTCGACCCGGTGTCAGTAAAATGTCATTTCTGGTGTCTTCTACATGATGTTCCAGCGGCGGCAGCGCTTTGGCGCCATGTACTCGCCCGGCCACAAGAAGACACACTATAAGTGCACACCAGAAGGACTCCTCGTCGTCATATGACTAAAACACTGTTGAGTACGACTTTCAACCCCAAGCACTCACTCACTCACTGTGTGTGGTTTACGTGTACTCTGTTACGAGACGTACTTCTTCTGTTGCAGCAAACGCAAACAGCTGTTTCACGTTACCTTTATTCCAAGCACGCCCTTGATTGATTGTGTCATTGATTTTACAAACCAGAAGGGCGTCGCCACTTGCAAATTCCAAATGCAAATAGCGGCACTATCTGGTCTTTTCATTATTGCAAACAAATATGTTACCAACAAGTAAATACCTGGTGAATGGCGGGTGAAAAAGCAGCCCAGATAACGGGACTCCGAGGTATCGGACAGCGTTTTTTTTTGGAGATAAAGCGGATAAGCGAATAGATTCTTGTAATCTTGGACAGGCCTACATTGTGATGTTGAAGCGTCGTGTGTATTTACAGCGGAGAAGACGGTGAAAACGACCTTCTCGTCACCAGCTGTCGTTGGTCAATCTGAAATAATGTTCACGTAATGTTATCAGCCTGGGCTAAGAAACCAGGAGAAAGAGTTATCCAGGCAAAGGACGTAGCATTTGAAACAAGAAACTTCAGATCGAGAAATAATACACGAATAGTGATAACAATGTCTTTTAAGACGTATGGTTGTTCGCACATATTTATAATACTCAAAATTGTTCACCTGCAATGACAACGCACCAAAGAAAGTATAGAAAGGGCACCTCTGCAAGTACAACATTAATGTAAAACAAAAAAAGACATAATAATAGTCATAAGTTTTCAGATATGAAAGGTTTTTTTAACATTTAATTATGATATATCCTTAGGTGGTATATGCCGCAAGAAGAGCTTATAAATGGAAGTGATTCAAGGAACTATGGCAGGCCTACTATGTCGTTTGATATTATTTTTGGACTATATTTTTATTATATTTGGCACAGTGGCTTGCCCTTGTGACATAACGTGGCCGATTTACGACATTATGGGTTCAGCTTTAACGTTGATAAGCCGTGAGTAATAATAAACAACAGCAACAGCAGTTGGATATTATAAAATTTGAGAAGACTTAGGATGTTACAATGATTATTTTGATCACAAATAACGCATCTGACGGTGTTTACGTTATTGAACACCTTGATTTGTTGCCTGAATTTAGACGCAGTAGAATAGCTATTCACTAAATGTAGTGTTCAGCATTATAGTGATGGTATAGAAAATATATAGGCCAACTGATGCAACCATTAACAGCGTTAGTGATGGCTGGAATCTGGAGAGGGTTTTAGTCTACAACTTAAAACAGATGATTTTCTTGAAAAAGGTCTTGAGTTGAATCAACGTCGTTATCTTTTGTGCACATAAATTAATCCCCGAGAGAGGGAAACTTTCATTAGAATAACATTATGCACAACCCAGTGTTGAATGTGGTATGCTTTCCGTATGTTTTACTTTAAAACAGGTACTTTTTCTGTCCACACGAACACAAGAACTCCAGTCGGTGTGTCCTTTTTGTTCCTTCGAGAAATACATAAAACTTTTTTTACATGTGTACCCATAAACACGTAATAGGGGTGTATCTCAACAATTTCATTTTCTAGTTGTTGGACTTTCGGTAGGAAGAATGTTACGTCATCAAACTAATTGAAGGTCTCATATCTCTTTGTTAGGTGGTGACTTTCTTGGGGGTGGTTGGGCTGGAGTGTGGACGGTGAGGTGGCTTCTGGGTGGGGACAATCACAACTGCTTGTGCAGTCATAATCATAGTCGATTCAGCGTCATTTAGCTATTAGCTGGGTAAAACTAAATCTGTTTTGAAAAAGTACACAGGACAAGAGCACTAAACACCCATTTCCAACTCATACTACCTCCCATTTCTCTCTAAACCCTCCCCTAATCGATCTGATTGGTAAGTGAATTAGCCGGTTCTGGACTTGTGCCTTAGCGCTTTAAAAACCACTGAAGGCCCCCGGGCAGAAACAGAACCACGGAAAAACAGTTGGATAACCCGCGTAAGTGTGGACAAAAGAAGTGTTGACTTGGAAAGGGATATATCGACCTCGAAGCTGAAGTGATTATCGACAATTATGATCTTGGACGTTTCGTAATCCCGGCTGACAGACTCCGCTCCATGACGTCTACGCGTGAAATTACACTTGGGCTTGTGAATGGGGAACAAGGGAACTTTGACTGAAAGAGCAGGAAGGCTTGTCACAACGGTACACATAGTTACTGCTGGTGTCAGATATTGAATTATCCACAAGCGTTTACCCAGGAGGTTTTCCGACGCCCAGTTCTGCCAGACAGGTCAGTGTTGTGAGGCCCTTTCTAATCATTGGCATCGATGATGGTGGATGTATGCCCATGTAGAGTTCGACAGAGATCGCAGAAAAGTTTTTCCACGTTGACAAAGAGACCTCATATAGTACACCTTATTTGGACTCCAAATCTTTCTCGAAGTTGTTGATAATGTCGCGAGGAAAAAGATCAGTTTGGAATTGAACGATATTTGCGATGTCAAGCTAATCTTTCCCAAGAACTTGTTCATCAATCTCCAAAGAAGCAAGACGTTGAGACAAATTTATCTCATTTTCGTTTTTGCCCAGGAGAACTCAGAGAACCATTGCACACTGACTTTTGTTTTAAAATCATGTTAACGATTAAGTGAAGGACCGGTCAAGTTGGGAGCAGTTTTTCGTTGGTTACTTAACTTGGATGAATAACACGATAGGTTAAAGAAGTGTGGGGATGTCATCCCGATATCAGCGATGGAGAGAGATCCAACAGGCTGTTTGCAGATATGTCCATAAAGGAAATCTTACGGACATTGGACCAGCATTGCATGTTTCTCGTTGATCTGAATTGGCAGAAACGCGCTTCGTCCAGAAGACAACGCAGGTAGAGGTCGTCTGTCCGGTCATCCGGGTATTTGGCCACACGTGAAATGGTAAGGTCTAATAATGATGTAATCTTTTATTCTGAAGGACTTAAACTCACAAGCAATTGTTTTACCCCAACATGTTACAAGTCTACGTTAATTTTATCTTTCTGAGAGTTCGGAACGCTAATAGGATACTGTATTTTTCAATATAATGGTTCATCTACGTTTGGCCATAGCGGGTAACCCTTTACTTATCAGACATAGCTCATTACAGAAATATTCACTTCCATTCGAAGTAATGATTGCCTTGTGTTTGAAAAATCACTAAAGTTAGCATTCGTAAAACATACAGTCTTTAGGCAATGGCTGTCTGCACTCGAGTAGTGTAAAAAAATGTGGACTTTCTCTGATAGTATATTGTCTTTGAATTAGGATTGGTTTCTGTTTTAAGGGTATAATATCAGTCAATTATTTACATACACTGCTTGAGAAGGATTAACTAAGAATTTCTGGTAAGATTGGGTTTATTTGAAAAGTAATCGTGCATTATCTACTTCACAGGATATTGTTTTGTACATGAAATAATAGTTTATTTGTGTTTCACAACTCGCCACAGCCACAGTTCAAGAACCTTGAATAATTCAGGCTAAATCTCAGCGCAGTTTATACTTTAGTTAGCTTTTACACTTTATTGAACCCTCAATGTTACTTAATGAAAAAAATCTTTTTCTCATTTCAATTTCGTTTCGGTTGCATTCAGGGAGTGTACTTTATAAGTGGTACACGCATCGGGGCCGAGTTACTACTGTGCAAAATTTCACGCTATGCTTTAGAATTTTCTGTTAGGATGGGCATATACCCAAATGATGAATTTATTTTGTAACCAATCTCATTTATATAAGTTGCCTAAAGGCAGCACTGTCCAGATATTTAGCTCTAGATCTAAATTGTTGTAGAATTCTCTTTCTTTGAAAATATTCCCCCTAAAACATTGCGCCATGTGAAAGATTTTTAGAAGTTCCACAAGGTGCCTTGTGTCATGGTCGTAATAAGTATCTTTTCTCTAATCAGTCGAATTTATATGTATACCTACCGTCTACAAAAGTGTAGTTTTTAAGTCAGGTTAATAAGGAGATTGTTTAGACGACGCTATGATGTAGCTTGTATCTATGGCGACAGTTTACAATGAAATCAATATTCCGTTGTATCCGCTATCTGTAGGAATATACATGCTGTCCTGAGTTTTACTTTAGCAAGTTAAATGTTGGAGCAAAAGATGGGAAGGATTATAATGTGCGTTACCCAAATGAAGTGTGAAAAAATACATGTATTTTCTCGAAATATAAAACTTTTTTTTGTTTTGGTTGGGGTTTAAAAGGCATACTAAGGGATACGCGATAGAGATCAGGTGTATCTTTCGGGGGCTGGGCGGGGGGGGGGGGGGGGAACCAGAATAGTTTGGGTCGGCAGGGTACTGATTAACTTCCCCAGAAGTTATATGCCACACAAGTAGAACACCAGTGACTTCTTACAAGTAAAACTTACAGGAACAGTAAGAATGAAACCCTAACTTTGGTAAATTGACAAGATTTTACATGTTGCGTGTGACAATGTTCAACTATCACACTATCGTCTCCACATCTTTTTTTTTGCCAGCCCGGCCTCGAGAGCGGCACACGCGGAGGGATTTTAGGGCTTCCCTTATTCAGGCTGTAGTGTGTAATCAAGAATCACCATATCATACGCCGCACTTGAACATCTGAGCTTTAAATGGCGACACATATAAAATACAGAATCATCGAACAACCCTGCCCAAACCAAGCTTTCGCCACATGGATGCATGGCAGGAGGCCGACAATATAAAAGTATACAGAGTGAAAACACCAGCTGTAATTACTATGTGCCATTTTTGTGCTGGGATAATCGCTTTTATATTGTCAGTGTCACAAATATTATAATAATAACGCCTGTATTCATGGATAATTTTAGCTTCCCACAGAATCAGAACAGCCAAAGATAGAAACCATTTTGCGCGGAACAATTTCACCGTTGTTTCTGTCATGATTTTAATGTGTTCTCAATGTTAGCTGAAATTATCCAAGGCAATAAAATAGCACAAAAGGAGATTGTGATAAAAACTGTAACTGGTTTATATCAAATTCCCGTTACCAGATAACGTTGATCGTGAGATATAACCATTTACAAATCGATGGAATCAGGAAATACACCGTTTCCGCAACTTTTTCATGTCGATTTAGATTTTTGTTTCGTCGGAAGTTCAAGGCTGAAGGACTAATGGCGGAATGTTAGTTAGCGAAGGCCTCGTAATGGCTTTACATCCTGGCGCTGGTTATTAGCGCGTGACGCCATGGCGTTCCCATGGCAATTGCTGTTGCGGACCCAAATCATAACCCATCAACTAGAGCCAGTTAAAATCGATGACGCCACTCCCTAGATCAGCAGTAATGCTTATCGGGAAAGCTTTAGATTCAATCATGTAAATTGCTTTGGTAGCAGCCCAGTGCTTGTGAGAGGGGTTCCCGTTATTTACAGCACGGCGGAGAGTAAATGTAAACATTTGCATGGTACTTGAGAGGCCAACGAAGTCTGGGCGTCAACTTATTTGCCAGTGTAATTATTTATGAATTTGCTCACATTATCGGTCTCCGCATTACGTATCACGCTGTTCGTAGTGCTAATTCCTCGATGTGATTAACATATTATAACAATAAAATAGAAATGGTTGGCCGCAACTTTTACGGTCTTGAGAATGCTACACCATTTCCAAGATGTATTCATAATTGGATAGACACAAGTAAAATTGATATCTAGATCATTGGGGTTGTGGGAGCCCGAGACAGCTGGTACACGACTTGTGTTTTACTGACCATATATGGCTGGTCTGTAACCGGTATGTCTGGAAAAGTTCCGGTATGTCTGGAATATTTTATATGATGTGGATAAAAAAGTTTTATTATTAATGGAAGAGTTTCGACTTGGTTGAAAGAAGCCCAACACGATTGGTTCATCGATTCTTGATGCGCAAGTAGTGTTGTATGTTATTACTGAAGGGCCTGTGCTGTTTGAGCTGGACTTGAACTCACTGCGACCGCGTTGGTGAAAGGCACGGGATTATAACGCTGTGCTCGGCCTCGGAGGCCCCATGTTAGAATACTACGCCTTTTATTGTTACATCCCATAACAATACTTCCCTAATTTAAACTTGTTTTTGATTTTAAACTCACGAAAGTGGCAAATAGTTGCCAATGTTTCACTGTTTCAATGTTTCAGTGCTGTATACCCTTACACACTTGAAGTGAACGACAGCTCAAGTTCTGAGTTATGTTTACCTAAAAGGTTGCACAATATTATGTTTATTTCGGTAAAGTATTTTTTCTAACAGCCACTACGACACTGGATATTGACATTTGACCGTGCTCCATCCACTGGCATGTAACGCAGCCATTCTGGCTGGGCGGTAACGTAATTGTTCCAAGCGCGGAACATTCTTGTAACCTGAGACTCTAATATACTGTTAGGGTTGTGGTTGAAACTTAAATATAAATGTAAATTTATATCATGAAATAATCTAGAAACATGACACAATGATCTGGAGGTAATTTACAGTGTTGTTCACATCTATGCTAGTTGTAATTAAAACATACATGTAGAACGCTAAAAGAGTGTCCGGTCCCTGTGTTATATTGTCATTCAACGCAGAAGATGCATACCACAGCATATAAACAGCCGATGTCTCCTAGCCTTCTGATTGGTCAGTCTCTCAAAAGCTTAAAAGTATAAAAGCATGCTCGTCCGCAGATCCCCAGTCTTCAGCACAGACTCCACACTTTAAGCAAAGATAATTCAGCATCGAATGAATACAATTTCAAACAGTTTTTTTACAGTTTTGCTGGAGTAGCAACCATATCACCTAAGTCACATCTAGTCGTTGCTGTAGCACCCCAGCTTTGTGCTATGTAGACCTGGAGTGGTACCCACATCACCTGAGTCTGCTCTAATCACCGCCCAATATACCGACAGCGCTATCTAGACTTGGAGTAGCGGTTTTTTCAACAACGTCGTGTCTAGTCGCCGGTCCAAATATTGACTGGCCGCTGTCTAGACCTGGAGAAAACCAGTTTTACTAAAGTCACATTTAGTCGCCGGTCCATATATTAACTTGGTCCTATCTGGGCAAGCGCCAATCTTACTAAAGTCAGTTATAGCCGCCGACCAATATATCGACATGGCGCCATCTAGACCTGTGTGGTACCAGTCTTACCACAGTCGGATCTGCATGTGGGCGCCCCTCCACATACTGACTTTTCGCTGTCTAGACCTGAAAGAAAATCTCCAGTCGAATGCTTACTTCTGTATTTCAGGATATGAAGTCGGCTTTTCGCCCATGGGCGTATTAAAACCACAGTTTTAATTGGCAGTAAGTTTCGACCTCTTTAAGCAAAGATGGGTCAGTGGGCAGGTTGGGAATAGGCTTTCTTCAGATCTCGTTAGCTGCAAGTCAGTATGCACGGAGCAGCCTTAGTGCATGGGATTGGTGTTGCTTCAGTTATCTTTACGGACTATGTCAATATAGGGACCTGATACTAGATCTCGACGATGTTGTTTCAGGTCTTGTTGGTGGCAAGGCCTTATAGTCCGAGAGCGGTGCCACATCTGACTCTAGAGAGATTGCACTGTCTTCTGGATAACGAGCCAGGATAGGGCGTCGAATGCGAGATTTGACGCTAATGAGACTGATATTGTTTCAGATCTAGCTGGCAACAAGTAAATATAGAGATCGCCTACTCGATCAGATTATAGTCCGATTGACGTTATTTCATATCTAGTTGTCTGCATGTCAATATTGAGAGCTTTCACGACATTTGTAATCTAACGCTTTATTTGTTTCACGATGATTCCCTACAGCCCGATGTTCCCTCGACAACATAGAACATATGTACAGGACAAGACAGAAAATTAGTTACAAATACAAATAATAGAAATAATACAGATAGACAAAACACCTAATAGACGTTACGTATATGTATATAATATATGCAACAACAGAAATATTTACACTCCAAGCAAATAAATCATATCGTATATAATTAATAAAATGAGACTATGATACACGGACGTAATGAGTGCTTGTTGAGATAGTATTTATTTATTTATTTATTTGATTGGTGTTTTACGCCGTACTCAAGAATATTTCACTTATACGACGGCGGCCAGCATTATGGTGGCAGGAAACCGGGCAAAGCCCCGGGGGAAACCCACGACCTTCCGCAGGTTAAGATAGTATTAACATTAACATTCAATTTAAGAAAAAAATAACTATTTAACTACTTGCCATTGATTGAGTCTGTAATAAATTTATGTACGGCTTTAAAGATTAATTTGTTTATAGATTTATATATGTTTACTTCAGTAATACTGATATTACCTCAGAGCTAGTTAGCGACAAGTCAGTACAGACAGGGACTATACTAGATCTGTTTTGAGTGATAGGGCTATTTTCTTTCTTTCTAAATTATATTCAAATCTAGTAAATTTGTAAGAACGACATCGCGAGAATCTCTTATTTATGCGAGATTAGCGCGATTATTCACAGGGAGGCCTACAGGGCCCACTTGTACGAAGCCCTCTTAACATTACCAGCATGTAACTATCACGACAGTCAGCACTTCAGGCATTGGGTCGCCATGATAGTTACGTGCTCTTAACGTTAAGAGGGCTTCGCGCAAGTGGGCATGCTGCTCAGAGTCATAGCCTGTGTGGACAAATGACGCACCCATCCCCCCTCCTCCCCAGCTGGGTAAAAATACACCATAGTGGGGAAGAAGGGGATGTGTAATGAGTGGCTCTGCCAAACGGATGGAATATGCAACAGAACTTAAAATGCTAAGCCGTTACACCTTGGATATCTGACGGACATGTTAAGTCTGAAAGCTCACTAGCATCGCTGCTCCGAGCTGACACACGAGTGAGTAGCGTGCGTTTTCAGAATACTATGAGTGTGGTACAGGTAGTTCTCATAGTTAGGTGTGGTTCACAAAATGTAAATTCACAACATAAAGAACGACCAATAGAACTGTATAGAATTTCATACTCTGTATTTGTGAACTTTCAAGACACTACTTATTTCATTATCAAAGATGTGGCTACTGCAACCGGTTTTCAGGCATAGAGTTCATTTTATACACACTGGGTTAAAACTTTTCACTCTGACACATGTCAAAATATAGCTTGAATACATATTCACTGAAAAAATAAATGCACAGAGACAAAATATGTCATAAAGCAAGCCCTGCTCTATATTGAACAGTGCTCACTTTTACAGTTGTATTGGTCGTTCTTTACATAGTGGATTTAGTGAAGCCACGCCATACTACAGTTTATATAATGTAAATTGTAGCAAATCCACAGGACAGGCTATATTTCATGCCATTCGCAGTGTTCAGAAAATATAAAGTATGATCACCACGGTAACAGACTGATACGACACCTTAGATAACTACACAGGTCACATTGTGACTAAATACTTACTATCAACATCGTTACCATTACTATTAACTTTACATTGCTTGCATTCCTCAGCATGACTATAGTCGTAACATATCCGAGACTGATCCTAATCATTCAGTCAAATAAATGAATGACCTGCGCAATTAATTAATTAATCAATCAATCAACGGACTAAGCAGCCAAACAAGCAAGGAAATGTCCAATCAACTATACAAATCAATTAATCAATCTGTCAGTTAATCAATAACTCTATTTTCAGGGTTCAGAAGATACTCGACCCGTCTCCAGACCTAAAGTGATATCCGGTAAGGCCTTTGTAGTTTGTTGTGGGCAGGTAATGGCCGTGCAAATAATATAATGCAACCTGGTGTAGACGATGAATTTGTTGTTCTGTAACTTAAAGTAATATAAGCGGTTCAAATCATCGTTTTAACTGTGGTACTATTATTGGAAAGGAAAATAATATATCTTGTCTGCTCGATCGTTTTGACGAATTGTAAATAAATATAATAGGCTATATTTGATATAGTTAACATCGAATTTTGGTAATTCAAGGTACATGTATGTTTCATTCATATTGTTTCATATAGTCCATCGCCAACGAACTGAAGATATAGAAATAGAATACACACGCCTAACACTGGGGAATGCTATGGTTGACGTTTCAATATTTCTTAAACGGGCGTGATTATGTGACCTTCTCTGTGATTTGTGTTGACTTGGTTCCCGATTCAGGGCGTAGGAACACGTTAAGCTATTGTTTAGGCAGTTACATGACAAGTGGCTTCCATTTATTTTTCTTTTTTTTTATTTATTTCATTGGTGTTTAGCGCCGTTTTCAAGTATATTTCACTTATACGATGGCGGTCAGCATTAATGTTGGGGAAAACCGGACAGAACCCGGGGGACCCACGACGGCCCTGGACCGCCGGTTGCTGGCAGATCTTCCCACGTAGGGCCGGAGAGGAAGCCAGCCGAGGCTGAATTCACCGCGATCGCTTGGTGCGTGGCACCGAGGTCTTTACTAGTGCGCCAATCTCCCCGGCCACGGAGGCCCCAAAGTGGCCTCAAAGGTAGAGATGAAACCCAAACCTTTTTACCGCTTTATGTTCTAAAGAGGAGGATCTCGACAAACTCTTACAGCATCAATGCAGGTACAATTACGCAGACTACATTCATCTCAAAACCGTTCTGTTTTCTTTATCCAGTGCTGAAGAAGTCGTTCGAGGCTCTGTGCGCCCCAGGGGGCCGTTACCTGACTGTAGACAACATCCACCGGGTGCTCCAGCCTTTCGGCCTGACTGAGGATGGTGATGTCCTCGACCTGATCCGTCAGGCACAACTTACTGGTGAGTCACAAGAGGGTTTAGGGATGGTAATGGGGGGGGGGGCGTTAACTGACTGTAGACAACATCCACCGCATGCTCCAGCCCTTGGGCCTGACTTGGGACGATGACGTCATAGACCTGATCCGTCAGGCCCATCTTACTGGTGAGTCATATGAGGTCAAGAGACGGAGATCGGGTGAGGGGTTAGGGGCGCGTTGTTACCTGACTCTAGACAGCATCCACCGCATGCTCCAGCCCTTGGGCCTGACTTGGGACGATGACGTCATAGACCTGATCCGTCAGGCCCATCTTACTGGTGAGTCATATGAGGTCAAGAGACGGAGATCGGGTGAGGGGTTAGGGGCGCGTTGTTACCTGACTCTAGACAGCATCCACCGCGTGCTCCAGCCCTTTGGCCTGAATGAGGACGATGACGTCACGGACCTGATCCCTCAGGCCTAACTTACTGGTCAGTCACATAAGAGCCAATGGACGAGATTCAGGGGTGCGCCATTACCTGACGGTAGACAGCATCCACCTTGTGCTCTAGCCCTTCGGTCTGAATGAGAACGGTGACGATCCGACGTACTGATCAGTCACATGAAGGTCAAGGGACGGGGAGACCGGGAAGGTGGGGGGCTATCACCTGAACGTAGAGAACATCCAGTCCCATGAGGATCATGGGACGGGTGTCATTAGTTTTTATTTCCTAAAATATGCTATTACTTTGTGTACTTTATTTCAGTAATTATGTACTTACTTGGTTAATAATGAAAAGCACTTTTTGGCTGATTTGTTTGATTATTTTCTGGTTCGTCATGAGGAGTTCGCCTTAGCCGAGTAAGTTAGGGATTACACCGGCCTCTCAAATTTCCTCGAACCATAAAATTCGTCGGCATCGTATAAGGGAAACATTGTCGAGTTAAGCAATCACATGGATAAATAAATATGTACTTGTAAATACCTTTATCTATGTATTTAATCCTCTACATGTGATAGAATCTATTACGATTCGCATTTCATTCAATAAAATGTAAAATCCTAAACATTTGAGAATATATCGTTCATTTCATTTTTTAAGAAATTTCTTCATCCTAAAAGATAAGTCTACGCATTTCAGACAATGGTAGAATCTGTTACGACGAATTTGACAAGGTTTTGAAGAAAAAATTGAAAGATTTGGACGAGCCTGTGGAAGACTGTGTGCGGAACGCCTTTGATCTCTTAGACTACGACAAGAATGGCTACATCACTATACCGGAACTGTTCCAC
Organism: Acanthopleura granulata; assembly: GCA_016165875.1. Lineage (NCBI taxonomy): Eukaryota > Metazoa > Mollusca > Polyplacophora > Chitonida > Chitonidae > Acanthopleura > Acanthopleura granulata. Next base: position 9,477,617 of record JABBOT010000013.1, read on the forward strand.
CTGTTTGGGGAGGTGGGGGAGATGTGGTCGGATCAGGATCTCTACGAGGTCGTCAAGGCCGGGGATATTGATAGCGATGGCAGACTGGACTTGGAGGGTGAGGAAAATTCATTCATGTATTTGTCTTCACATACCATGTTGTTGCACTTTATTGCACGACGACATTCAGTTTTACTTATTAAGTTGGGAACCAGGCTCATTTCAAGATAAATCAACGTTTATCATCCGAACTGGTACGAGTCAAGCTCTTTAAAAGTGTTATGCTAGAAAACAGAACGATGTGGTGTTTCAAACTGTCCTTGGGAAAACTTAAAGTAAAAGACAGCTCAGAAGGATCATAAATTCTCTCTCGAATGTAAAAATCTGTTTGAAGTTGTATGGATTCGTTTGAAGTGTAGAGGATTGTGCTTCCGACCTGGGATCTGAAGGCGCCCATACTTTTAAGCTTAGGAGAGACTGACCAATCATAGAGCTAGGAGATATCAGCTGTTTATAAGCTGTGACGTAAAAGGGTTGCCTGTCAATGTAACATGTAAAAACACAGGGACAGCACACTGTTTTAATGTTATATGTTTTAATTACAACAAGTACGTGGGTGAAGTATTTCCAGACTATTGTGTTGTGGCGGTAGTAAGTGTCTTGATCATTTCATGTTATAAATTGACATATATGCTTAAGTTACAAACACAACCCTAGCAGCTTGCTGCAGTCTCCGTTTACAAGAGTGTTCCGCACTTGGAACATTTACGTCACGGACTAGACAGAAGGGCGACTTTTCATGCTAATCGATGGAGCAAAATGTCAGTTTCCGCTGTCGTAGTAGCTGTTAGAAAAATACTTTACAGAAATCACCATACTATTAAGCACTCTTTTTGACAAACTTTACTAAGAACATGCCATGCACTGTCTTTCACTTTAAAGGATCAAAAAGCAAAACTAAACAACGTTAATCATCACATATAACGGAATTACATGGCAATTTAGTTCACTTTCTGAATTAAATTCGCCAGGTTCCAAAATTGGAGCTAGTTCCTGACAAACCAAGGTTACTCTTTCTTGTCCAATTTCAGATTTCTTCAAGTTTTTGGGTTACAACCTCACACCAAGGGAAGAGGTCCAGCAAGATCCCGAAGAGGTCGAAAGTCGATGGCCACCAACAATAGAAAAGATTCAGGAGCAGGCTGCAGGAGAGCAGGCGGAAGTTTGTGGCGGGAGACCCAAAAGTGGCTATGCACAGGAGGGCGAGTCCATCATCACCGTTGTACGGGAAGCAGAGGACGCTGGACTGCTGCGTTACAGCCGGAGAAACAGTCGTGAGAAGTACCCACTGGTGAGGATGGCAACCGAGGAGGAACTACCGCTATTACTACAAAGAAAGCGATCGATGAATTATGGGCAAAGGCGAAGGTCCAATTCTCTCTTCTCGCCCGGCAATGTCCACTTTGCCTCTCAGGCCGTGGGACGCGTGCAACGGCCGCGATCCTCGTCGGTTCTGATATGGCCTGAAGGGTTCGCGACTTTCCCAAGAGAGAAACCGAGAGAAAGGAGATCGAGCCTGGAGTGCAATACCTTGTCTTCCCTTAGCCTGGTAAGAAAGCTTGAGGTTCGCCTGAAGCAAAACAACCATAAGAACACTCGAGGTAATTGTCCGAAGACTCCGGCCGTAAGCCGGCGAGGAAGTGTGGCGGATAGACGACGGATGTCAAAAGGTTCCGACATCACCGAAGAGAACTCCAGCGGCAGCCAAGTTAAGGGAGGTGTTGTCAAGATGCCAACAGTGGAGGCGTTAGAAGATACGACCCAAAGCACTGGTGACAACTGTGGCGACTTGGAAAACACCATTGTTAAAGGAGAAATATCCGTCTCTGACGAAGATAAGGGGGACAATGAACCTAAAGCAGAAGAAAGAATAGCGTCCCAAAGCGAACCAGGACACGAAGGCAGCAACAGTTTAATTTCTGAAATGTATGGCAAAGCAGATGAGGGGTTTTCAGCAATAAGTTCCCTCACGTGTGACGCTGCCCAAAGTTCCCTACAAGTGGAGGAAACATCGGAAGTTGATGCGCTTGATGGATCCAAGTATAATACTGCGACTTCTGGCTTACATTCGTATGTAGGGAATGAGGAGAATTCTAATCTAGGAATCTGTACAGACAAACCGTACCCATGTCAGACATTATCTGAGGCAAATGAAGCCGTTGAATCTTTGGTCAATGTTTGTGTCCCCTGTGGTCAAGAGGATTCATCTGCTGAAAGTGACGTGTCTCATTACGATTCGTCAGTAGATAACTGTCGGTCTTCCACGCCAAGAGAAGTGCAGATAACAACGCAAGATGAGAGCCTCAAGGATCGCGGCGACAACAGCGATGGAGACAAAGATGGGCTCTCAGGAATTCATGAGTTCTCAGACACTATCGATTCTGGCAAAAACTTATGTGGCCTAGATGAGAATCAAGGGTCGCCATGTGAGAGTCCTCGGCTGTGCCAAAGTTCAACACCTGCCGACAGTCTACATACATCCAGCCCGCCGGCCACGCCCATTTGGGGAGACCCCGTAGAGTCTATCACTTCCACAAACTCACTGTCGTCTGAGGCAGCAGATTCAACCCGAGTGTCTGAGGTTAAAAGACTGAATACCGTGGACATCAAGGAGTTCGCTAGACGAGTGGAAGAAACAATCCAACAGCGATTGCAGATAAGCCACGATGAGCACATAAACGGAGCAAATGACAGTTTGGCCGAATCTCCTCGTACATCTGAGGATCTTTTCAAAGATGAAGACAGTTTCGAGCAGGATAAAATGTCACTGAAAGGGCGAGACAGAAACACGCATGGGTTTTCGCTGGAGAGGCACACTCGAACGATTAAAGATAGTTCACCAGATTCCGGGTTTGATGAACAAACTCTGGGCTCTTTGATCAGAAAGATTGATGAAAAGTTCTCTCCTCGTAACAAATACCATCTCATTACGAAAGAACGCGGTGGTATGGGGAAAAATCCAGTGCCTCTCGCTGTGCGTGTAAGCCAAACGCCGAATCATGCCTTGTGTCAACGAAAATTGGGTGTTCTGCCACACCGTGATAATAGTACTGACATTGGTAAAATTGTCACTCACCCGAGTAGGCTGTACAGACAGAGTAGCCTGGGAAGGTGCATGGGAATAGGGTTAGTTCTGCCTGGGGGAAATCAAGGCAACAGGCTCTTCAAAAAGGAAGACCACAAAGGTTTTTGGAAGACGTCGTATAAAATCTCAGTAGAAAAAGGGCCAGCAATTCCTCGTGGAAATAAACAAAATATTACCCAGAAAGGCACGCCTGCAGCCGTTTGCAGGCAAATAAATTTGACATTAGGCCAGAGTGGATCAGGAAATTCTCTTCTACGCTACCAATCCCTCTCGCGTTCAATGGGAGAAGGGAGACAACTGTGTGCTACGATGGACAAACGCGAGAGCAAGAAAGTGAAGAAGCAACCGCGGACAATTCACCAGTCGGTCATTGATCTACAGTTCCCGGATCAGGCGGGCGACAAACCGATGCCAAAGAAACTATCCCTTCTCTCCTCTCTGCCGAATCCATTAGGTCGTTTTTACAAAAGGTGAAATATGCTCGCTTCTCTCCCGTAACAATTTGAAATATATATATATCATAATAAATATTTACAATATACCGAAATAAATTATATCTTGCTTACAAAGACAGCTTTCATTTGTTCCGACAGTTCGAAATAATAGTCTTCCGTACCAGTGAGTAACAAAATGTGTGATGCCCTCTAAGTGTGCGAATGGTGTCCTTGTACATTTAGGGGTTAAAATATTACGGACAAAATGGCGTTGCACATGGGACAAACATTCGCATCAATCATCAACCATATGGCCATCTTTAGGTTATGGACGGGTGGTGATTTAAAATGTTAATGGGCACGAAAAGCGTTTCTCAAGAATGTGTACTCTACATAACTTAGGAAGGAGTACTTTGAACAATCCCTCCACGGCAGATTATTTCATTCATTTATTTGATTTGTGCTCTACATCTTACTCAAGAATATTTTACTTATACACAGTAAAGGCGGCCGTCAATATGGTCAGAGGAAACCGTTCAGGGTGCGGCGGAAACCTACCTCCATTCGCAGACTGCCTTGTATGACAGATTAAGCAAAAAGATATAATCTGGTGGAATGTATGTATAGATACGAGATCGATGGTGCACGCTATTTTCATGCTATTGTGTACAGGTGTTCAATGTGATGACAGTAGAGCATTTTGAGTAATACTATATCAGTGACATCTAGTACATTGAATTTAACTTCACTGCATTTTTGTTTTTTACCTAATTCTGCTTAATGGTGCTAGAGGGTTTTTACTTCTTAATCACTTACATGGACAGTTGGAATAAAAATCTTACTTAGGTAAGTCCGGATTTCACTGGTAACATGTGACCATGGCTCGGTCAGTTAGCGCGCTATCGCAGCACAATGACCCGAAGCCTCCCACCAATGCGGTCGCTGTGAGTTCAAGACCAGATCATGCTGACTTCCTCTCCGCCCGTACATGGGAAGGTCTGCCAGCAACCCGCGGATGGTCGTGGGTTTTCCCTGAACTCTACCCGGTTTCCATCCACCATAATGCTGGCCGCCGTCGTATAAGTGAGTACTACGTAAAACACCAATCAAATAAATAAATAAATAAATGCAGCACATAACGCTTAAACCCCTTATACAGTCGACGAAAATGAATTTTAGACGTGATCTGTGATGCTCCGTTAAATCTTCTTCCAGCATTTATCCCACCTTTACAACTTTGTCATCTTTGCGCCTAAAGTTTCGCAACGATATAGCTGTAAGATTTCCCATGTGGATGAAACTAACTCTATTTTTGGTTCATTTAATGTAGTCAGAGTGAAAAGTTAAAAGTTTTGTTTAACAACTAAGCAAGATTAACGACATGTATAATGATTTTCTATGTATTACTTGTATAGTTTTTCACCTTTCTTTGTTAAATGAAATCTGATTGTCGACATTCACTGCGGTGGCAATACCTGCATACGGTGCACTGGATGGACTCTATGTGAAAAACCTTTGCAATTTGCAAAGAAGGCCATTCAAGGGTCACGTTAAATATAATGTATAAGACTTTAACAATGTTGGCCTCAGGTGAGAGCGGAGAAATAATGTTAAACACCTATTGACCAAACCACCTTTCTGTCTGGAGGTTAATAGATCCGATAAACTATGTGAAACTAATAGACCATACGTATCTCGCTACTTGCAATTAAATGTTGATGTATGCTTAAGCCCACTCAGCCAGCCGTGCAGAGGCAGTAATTTGTCCTTAACGACAGACATATTTAGTTATTTGAATAACTGTGGCTTCACATTCACTGTGCACAGAGTTCAGGAATCTTTGCCTCGTCAAACAAAACTGGTGGAACCTTTCAGCGCGTTGTTCTCAGTTAACAGTTTATCCACGCGTTTTCATTAGTAATGTGATAATCAGTGGTTGATTCACACCATGCTACACTTTTCTATCGCGATCCACAATATACACATGTACATATTAAAAGCTGTGAATCTATTGGAGACTTCATTTACAGTTATTTCTGTCTCCAGTAATTAATTAAGCATGAACACAGACGATAGTGCGTGTTTGTGAGGTGTTTATTAAGTTATACGTAATACCTCTGATGCATTTCTACAAGAATGTCCTCTTTCATTCATTATACGACAAGAAAAACTGTAACAGTTTATTTGAGTGTGTGTTTTGTAATAAGTACACCGCACGTCCTACCCGTGAGTTGTTAATGGTGCTCACTGCACATTTTATTTTGATGGCTCTCTATTGATCGCTGATACTCTCACACAAATAATTGTACAGTCAGTAGGTTTATGCGTGAGGAATCTAGGCGTAGAAACAGACATTCGTAAACCAGCCACCAACCAAAATGGGCCTCCCGGGTCATTAATCACAACAGCTGGCTAAATTTCACTAAAAGATCCCAAGTGGCATCTCAGTTAAAACTTACAATACAAGATCGTTCCAAAAAACTTATTATCACCTATGCTTACTGTGTACCGACTATTAAAACGTAGGCATTGGGACTTACGACCAAGATTTACGCCTTAAGACTTGTTGGTGAAAAGCGACCCAGATACCAAAAGAACGCCTAACACAAACTCCTGAAGAACTAAATTGTACATGAAGTTGGAAAATAGGGCTGATTTGTGCCAAGAGGATCAGTCGACAGTTTTTAGTGATGACTGATATGCGCTAGAAATATTCTAGTCGGCTGGTTTAAACCAGTATTCCAATTGGCACTATGCATGCTGATTCATAAGCTGCCGTTAATCAAAATGAAAAGCGAAAGTAACCATACAGACAACTGCACCGTGCCACCCGTTATGTGCATGCATTAATCTTTATTGTAAAACGCCACAGCTTCTTTGGGTTCACTTCTAATTCACACATGACTCACAATGTCGCATTTATGTTAAAACATGTAAGAGTGTCACCACTTTCGACTTTTCGATGTGCAATGTGACGAAAAGCACGAAAACACATGCAGGAACACGTCAATCTAAGGATACTTACACCGCCTCTCGTAGAGTTTAAGTTAAGGGTATTTGAACAACGACATGAAACACCACACGAGAACATGTCATGTCACTAATGCTTACACTGCGTCTCTTTGGTTTACGTTAAGGTTCTATTTACATATTTGATCGGTGTTTTACGCGGTACTCAAGAATGTTTCACTTATTCCACCGGGGTCAGAATTATGGTGGGTGGAAACCGGGGAGAGCCCGGGGGATACCCACGACCATTCGCAGGTTGCTGGCAGAATTTCCCACGTACGGCTGGAGAAGAAGCCAGCATGAGCTGGACTTAAACTCACAGCGACCACATTGGTGGGAGGCTTCTGGGTCATTGCGCTGCTCTAGCGCGCTAACCGACTGAGCCACGGAGGCCCGCGTGCAGGTTTTACGTTTTTACGACAAAATGAAAGAGAACAAACGAACATGTATAATAACTACTGTTTATATAGCCTACAGTGTAGGCTTACCTTAACTGAATTTGCACAACAATATGAAACAGAACAACTGAACACGTACAATCACTTATTTGATTGGTGTTTTACGCCGTATTCAAGAATAATTCACTTATACGACGGCGGCCATTATGGTAGGAGGAAACCGGGCAGAGCCCGGGGGAAAACCCACTATTATCCGCAGATTGCTGGTGGAGTTAAGGAGTTTACACATTAGAATGAAACAAAAAACATAACTGGTATAGTGTTTGTGTCGATATTTACCTACAACAGTGCTATGTGGACTTACCTATCAACAAAACTTGAACCACCCCTTTCATTCTCAATGTAGCATGCGACAACGTTCGCGCTTGAGCTATCGATGTCAACATAAGCTCTCAACCAGTGGACGTTGTTACTGAGAAGTTAGCCACGGTGTCTCATGCACACCTTATACAAGCACAAGTTTAAGTAACAGGCTAAATTTACTAATATCTTACTTGGCTTCACTATTACTAGCTTAATCATTGGCAGAATATCCATTACCTTGTAGCGGTTGTTTATTCACAGTTTTCAATCATAGTATTATCGAATAAAACAGCAGTGTCATACATACATGTATATATGTCACATCACTAAAACAGGATGTTCACCCACAAGCTCACAGCCAGTATCCGAACCTCTGCACTCATACACACATTTGTCCCCTGCACTCAAACACACATTTGTTCACTGCACTCAAACTCACATCTACCCAAACATTAAAACTCACATCAATCTATTGCACTTAAACTCACATTTGTCCATTTGAAGGCAAGCAAACATTTTGTTCTCTTTATGCACACGCGTACATCTGCATTTAAATTCCGGATGCGTGGATTCAGAAGGAGCTAAAGAGCTTCCTGTTGGTTTACTATCTATCGTCAGATATCGTCCACGTAGACATTCCTCGAACTCTGGCTGACCACTGGGGTGTTGTCCGGCAGTCGCGGACTCCGGTACGTCCAAGGGTTCAGGTATACCTTGGGGTTGATCCTCGACCAGCGAGACTTGTGGTCAGCTTCCTGCGGTTGCGGTTGGGAGAAGGCGGTGGTCATAGGGGCAGCGGAGACAACTGGCTGCTTCCTAGGGTTGTTGTGCATGACAACTACGGCTGGAAAGAGAATGTGTGTTTGATTACTTGTCTGATTAACAAGGAGGCCGTCTGGCCTTGGGGAATTCGTGTCAAAGCCACGAAGTCCCCCTGTCCGCCCCCTTGCTGACGCGGACGTAAAGAAAAAAAATATTTCGTTCGTTATACAGAAACTTCTTACGCGTTGTACTTCGATGGCTTATTCTCCTCCATCGGCTATCAGATCACAGGTTAAAATTCAGTCCTTGATAGCCAGTCAGCACTTTTGTGAGGTACTTTGTGTTTGTTTCTTTCCGAACTGGCGTAAGGCTACAACGATCATGAGAAACAACGAGCAAACAGATAGTGATTTATAACTATTCAAAACTTCATCATGACGTGTGGTTTCTGGCCTTACATGATCCAATTTTGGTGTGACATTACCACGTGTAAGTAAGTTTTGGATGAGTTATGGGTTTAAATTGTATGCTTTTTAGGGTAGGTCAGAATTACCTACATGGAATGGATCCAAACCATTTGAAGTGTTACACATAGACTGGCTCACATAGAACTTGGCAAGTTTATTGTGAAATCTTATCAGACAATAAGTAAACACTAGAGATTGGGGCCCAGGGGCTCAAGTATGGATGCAAAAAGCGTCCAACGACCATCGCGGAGCCTTAAGCTGTATGTAATCCTTCTTTTAAATAAGCAGTGAGGTCTTATACTTCTGCGTTTGGACATACTTCAGCAGGTCGTTAATTTGCTGATGGACAAATTGAGGTTGAAAGGGAAATACCACACAAAAATAAAGTTATGGTGAATGAAAAGACCATTAAAAACTGTATTTAAAAATACCTTCAGGGATTTTTCTTTCACCGAAATAAACGAAGTAAAATATTTTGATTGCATGATGGGTTTTATGCACCATATTGATTACGTGGTTCACCAGTGACATCACGCCGACTATTAAATTTAATGTCATACGTGTATTAACGTTTTCATACACAGGCATTCATTACAAGGTTAGTCTTTATAAGAAATTTATTCAGTGCTGAACAAAAAGGTCTGCACAAAGTTGATGAACCACGTTATCAATATGGTCCATAAAACACACCATACCATCAAAACATTTGACTGCATTTATTTTAGTAAAGAAAATATATCTCAAAAATTTCAGCGCAGGTATTGTTATATACAGTTATTAATGGTCTTTCCACTCACCAAAACTTCATTCTGTGTGGCCTTTCCCTTTAACATTTTATACATCATGTTCACTGAGAATTTTTACCCTTAATGTTTCACAAGCCGGTCCACCGTCATGTCCGTAGGGCTCCCAAATTTCGGGGATACTCATGGCCAAAACACGATAACATGTAAGTCAATGGGACATTAGAGTCAGCTTGCGACCAACTCACCAGTGAGATCCGTCTGTGTGCCAGTCGACCGTTCCGCGGGGTAATGGTAGCCCCCGTTAACCATAGTGGCCCTACGAGTCCTGAGGAAGGGCGAAAGGAATAAGAGAATCAGGTGGTCGCCTAATTCCGGACAAAACCCGGTTTTATAGTATTTGATTTATATACTTGATTGGAGTTTTACATCATACTCAAGAAAACTCACTTATAGACGACTGTGGCCAGCAATATGGTGGGAGGAAACTAGGCAGAGCCCGGGGGAAAAATCCACGCCATCCGCACCAATCAAATGAATAAATAATTCAAACATATTATATTAGATCTCTATGATATCAGTAACCCGCCTTACCTGTCGTAAAACAAAGTCTGTTCGTCCTCGATTCTTGTGTCTTGGAAACATCTGCGGCATTTAAGCGAATTTCTCCAGAGAAGGAAACAGAAGAAGCCCACCAGTATGGCGACAAACAGCAAAACAAACACCAAGATGGCGAGCACGAGAATAGTTTCCCCGTCGGTAGTGGAGAAGAAGGTATAGCTGCTCATTATATTACTAGCTGGCAGATCAAGCGATTTTAGATTAACTGTGCCTAAAGGTCAGCTTTTCAAAATTTTCTTCAGTTGTAAAAGTTCTCCTCCTCTTTGTTATCTTTCAAACACAAAGGTCTGTCCCTTTAACGATTGTTTTTCCGTATTAGCCTTGACGAAGGGCCCCTCACCTGCAAAGTAAAGTGGCACCTGCAATAAAAGAGCTGCCACATGAACACGAGATGCAGGATCCTCGCGCACACATCCTCGCCCACCCTCGTATTTGTTTCAGTGTGCCAACAGCACCATTGGTAAACTTTACAAACCAACTAAAATCCGGATGATGAGCCCCAAATAATTTGTCCGGGATACTTTCCGTGAATCATAACATCTTTCTAAATTCAATCATTTACCAATGATAATGTCTTCCACACAGCATCGAGGTTCTCTTAACGGTATTATACTTAGAAGGTACACATTACATTTCATCATCTTCAGGAACCAGGGATCAGTGAAAGAGTGTTATACTCGCTTAGAATCGTATTTTACGTACACTGTTAATAATCCACAACTAAACAGCAATTTTCAGTTCCAGGTCTAAGTGTATTCTTTATATCGTTCTGACCACTTCGTTCATAAAAGCTGCCTGAACTATAACTCTAACCCTATAACGCTAACTTATACATTGTGGAAAATGTAGATTTCATTTTTGACAGAGAAACAACTGGGTCGAGATGCAGAACTCCAAATTTAAGTGAACTCTCGAGAAGCGAGTTGTTTCATCTGGTTTTGGTACTTTATTATGTAATGCACATGGGCTAAAGGTTCTAAGGCATGAATTCGTGTTCCAAGCGAGCAAGAATTTTCATCGGTGTTGAGATAGTTGTTTCATTTTGTTAAGTTTTGTCAGTGTTGATAGATGTACTGAAGTCTGTAGCTACCTATAGCGAAGATACTTACCTACAATTTGAATACGTGATAAGTTAAACCTTTCTTCAATGAATCCAACGCACCTGGACCTGTTAGTATTTCCGATAAATGTACCTTGTTTCCAGTACTCAGAAAGAGAACTAAACAAACAACATCTTCGATGATCTTTGAAAGTCAGTGATTTCTACCATTTCAAATCAGTTGACTATAAAACAGAGGCAAAGTTCCAATGCATAGAAGCGTTTGTTTTCGATGCTGTGCGCTGGAAAGACTGCTGTTTTCACCCACATCGAAAGCAGCGCAATAATTTGGAGAACGTGAAGGTATGACAAACAGAAGCCTATAGAGGCTTTCCGTTCTATATATTACTTCTCTCACACGGACATAAAACAAGACAACTGAGGAAGCAAATAACAGGAGCATTCTGTGAATGTTCGGCTAACCCTGATCAATAATAAATATCCCATTATCTATTCTTGTGTGTCTTGTGAAAAGAAGAAAGACAGACAGGTGGCAAAGTTTCTGACCCCAGGCTTGCCTCGGTTGACTAGCTAGGTAGCGCGTAACGCCACACCCAAACTCACCCCCACCCCTGGTCACCGCATTCAACATGCTGTCACTCTTCTTGACATGCCCCGGTCATCTGTTCAATTAAGATACCCCTCACTTTCAACAGCTTATACGTGTCTGTGAATGGTAATGTATGATGAATGCGTTCGGGATGACTAATTTGCGATAATGTAAACACCCTCGCCAGTCTTACACATTTAACGGTTGACTATTTTCGGTTCTTTTCTTTCACCAGTTTGTTAACAGGACCACTGATTTAAAGGAGAAGACCGGGAAAGGATTGGGCAATTCGCGGTAAAAGAGTATGGATAGAAGATTTAAAAACAACCCTCCAAATTTCTATACATATTTTGTTTTTTTTTTGGTTCAACAAATTTTAAAGTGAAGGATCAAACAAAATTGAAGGTATAGTTAATGAGAAAGGCATTAAAAATTGTATCTGAAAATACTTTCATGCAATTTTTCAGATTTTGTTTTCACCAAATTCAACGCAGTCAAATATTTTGATTGTGTGGTGGGTTTTATGAACCATACTGATAATGTGGTTCTCCAGTGACGTCACACAAATTTTTGCACACCTTTATGTTCATGTCTGAATAAAATTCTGCTTTAGGACAATAGAGAGTCTGCGTGACGTCACTGGTGAACCACATCATCAAAATGGTGCATAATCCCACCTTATTATCCAAACATTTGCCTGCGTTTACTTTCGTGAAAAAAAATCTAAAAAATTCAATTACGATATTTTCAGATACAGCTATTAATGGTCTTTTCACTGATCGTAACGACATTTTTGCAGTGTTTTTCCCTTTAGGGTATGTCATAACACAAACTCAATCGCGAATAATAAATACCTCCATGTAAAAGGGGACGTAATGGTGAAATAATTCTGATGAGACAGAACACCGGATTTCTGTAAAGCCCGATCAGCGGATGTGACATGAATCTGGCCCTTAAATCATCACGATTCTATCTTTCGAAAACAAATAACGTGACTTTTACAGGGATGCGAATTCAACTCGATTACGGACGATTGGCTGCTGTCCATTGCTTTATGATTGCACAGACATGAACGAAGAGATGGCGCGATGTTAGAGTGTGCAGATTTTGGCCCCACAAACACCAAGTCGAGTAGGGCCTACAGACGGGACGGGGCCCCGCCTTTTCATTTGATCGCAAGAGAGCGAAGGGCCCGATTCACCTCATTCAGGCAGCATCGAGGTCGGAAAAATGTCGGCGTCTACTGAGAGCTTATTGAGCTTACGGCGATGAAGCATATATTTCTCAGTGAGCGTCCAAACAGTTGTCGGATTGTGTTTTTGTCTTTCAACTCTTCAAACCTTACTCTTTTCACTACAATTTATGTTAGTCTCGGTCTTCTCCTTTAATGGATGTACAGGTATATTTAATTTAGCAGGACAAAGCAGAATTCCTGTTAAATATGTGGAAAAGAAGATTTCTTACACTGTACGGAAAGGTCACTGTCATTAAAACATTGATCTTATCATTGTTTCCTGACTTATTTACGTCTCTTCCTGCTCCGACAGACACTTTCGTTAAGCAATTAAACAACATGATTCACAATTTTTGGTGGAGTGGTAAACCCGACAAAATCAAAAGAAAAGCTGCCATGAACTTCACTGATGGCGGCCAAAGAATGATGGATGTAAAAGGAATAATCAAAGCCTTAAAAATTACATGGATGAGACGCAAGGTAGCAAAAGAACACAAGTGGAAATATATAGGTACTGTAGTAGATAGCACAATACCGGATAAACCTTTGTGGAGAAACTAAGAGGCAATAAAACTGTGTTCATACACCATTGGTATAACCGTCGGTCGTGCTACCTCCGGGAACTTTTAGACGAGAAAAGAAAATTGCTCAATTTTGGTAGTACTTATTTAGAGTATGACCATTTATACTTAATGTACCTAAAGCAAGGAAGGATTACTTACATTCAGGAAAGAGAGACAAAAATACTATTATTACCTTCTCCTTCTCACTAAATATCCGGCATATGCCAAAACACAAGGAAGGGTGAAGATTTATATATGAGAGTCTTGTATCCAATACCCTGGCCCCAGAATGTCAGCAAAAATTGGTAAATGAATTAGGTTTTTATAATTTGAGATCGAAAGAAAGAAACTATGTGGTGGCAAAGTCGTGCATATTAAATTCAAAACTTTGGCAATTTGAGTATAAACTTTGGAATAAATTGTTACTAACATTCTACTAGTAAAAATGAAAATTTTAAGATCTCCAATCTTTAGCTTTTGTCGTGTGGATGAAGAATCTGTAAGTCATTTGTTGGTACATTGTCGTTTTTCTCAAACAACGTGGTAAGAACGGATTCTTAATCATTGCAACCAAATAATTATATTAAATAGCGCAACGATTTTATTTGGCACGCCATTGAAATTTGACCTTATAAGTCTTTGCTACTAACAAGCAAGCAATATACACAGGGTGTCACATAAGTCCCATCCTGGTTTTCCAAAAAAACAACACAACAACACCTTTCTCGATTTTAAAAATACCTTTATTGATTTCAAAAACACCTTAACAATAATCACAACAAATGCTCAAATTGAGCACCCTCTGCAATAAAACACGCATCAATTCTCTTTATCAAACTGTCTTTCACACTCCTTTGTGTTTCAGGGATGATCTTTTCCTTTATGAACCAGACATGTCCACGCACTCGATGATTAGAAGGATGCAATAACAACTGAGTGCCAAAAGATCACATCTGAAACACTCAGGAGTGTGAAAGACAGTCTGGTGAAGAGAATTGATGCGTGTTTCATTGAAGAGGGAGCTCAATTGGAGCATTTGTTATAATTATTATCAATAACGGTGTTTTGGAAATCAGTAATGGTGTAGTTTTTTTGAAAAAACAGGATGGTGCGCGACTTCTGGGACACCCTATATATGATTGTAGATACAGGCGAAAGATCCCAAGCTTTCAAAGAACTGCTCAGTTTTATTACCATGGAATACATAGTTGAAAAACATATACCATATAACAGTATGAAGACAGAATTACTCCAAAAAAAGTGGTCGCATTGCATTATGTTCCCCCTATCTGTAGGATGAATATCTAGGCGAAAACGATATTTTGTTTGTACATTGCATTTTGAACTCTGTTCTGCATGTTAAAAACGTTCTTTCTGTTGTTTTTTTTTTTCAAATATCAAAACAGTGGTGTTTTTGTTTGTGTCCTTCTTTCTTAAAAACCAACCAAAAATTAAAAAAGAAACATAAATTAAAAAACAGATTTAAGAGGCTGCAAATAAATTGTTGGTTATTATTTCTCCCTTGTTACAAGCTTATGATACCTTACTTTCTGAATTGTAACTTTTAAACACCTGTTACATGTCATGCTCGTATATGATTTATTTATTTATTTATCTATTTGATTGGTGCTTTACGCAGTACTCAAGAACATTTCACTTATACGACGGCGGCCAGCATTATGGTGGCAGGAAACCGGGAAGAGCCCGGCGGAAACCCACGACCATCCGCAGGTTGCTGGCAGACCTTCCCACGTACTGCCGGAGAGGAAGCCATCATGAGCTGGTCTTGAACTCACAGCGACCGCATTGGTTGGAGGCTTCGGGAGGCTTCATTGTACTGCGATGGCGCGCTAAGCGACTGAGCCACGGAGGCCCCCTTGCTCGTATATGAAGTAACGCTGGTATCACAACTATTATTATTCAACTAAACATGTTGAAATCTGTCGTGGGCCCTATGAGCCATATTAACAAAGTTGGATGTCAGATACACGACAACGAGTTTTCTCAAAAAACGAATAAACAAACCAGCCCAACATTTGAACGTGTTCTCGGTGTTGAAAAGGAATTTGTGACGCCTAAGTCATTGACCGCTAAAGTAATCCAAATATGCAAGTCTAGAATTCAAGCACTTGAATGCTATCCATTTAGTTAGGAAGACTTGGCAGAATTTGGACTTAGTGTTGCAAAAAAATTGTAACGCCTAAGTCATTGACCCATAAAGTGGTCCAAATATGTCAAAATATTTCAAGCACTTGAATGCTAGCCATTTAGTTAGGAAGACTTGGAAGAGTTTGATCTTAGTTTTGAAGAAAAAAACAATTTGAGACGTCAAAGTCATTGACTTCTAAAGTTGTCCAAATATGCAAGTCGTGTAAATCAAGTACTTGATTGCTATCCGTTTTGTCAGGAAGACTCCGAAAAAATTAGTGATGACAGTTTTAAATTTTCCAGTCGCACTTTTACAGAATATGACTTCCATCTTGTCCCTCGAATGTCAACATTCGACAGTTCTACACATCAGTGATCCAGAAATTTTGCCTTCTAACTACAGGAGTTATTATTTATGTATTTGCGAAATATTGTAAGTTTTCTAAAGTATTTAATTAATAAAGTTAAAGATTAGTAAGATTGCATTGAGTGACCTTACTGGCAAAAACAAAAAACCTATGGGTTTCTCCTTTGATTTTCTTACTAAGATGCATTTTTGTCGTCCCTATTTGCACATACATAGACTTGCATGTAAACACACTCTTGTGAAAGTTCCACGAAAGTTTTGCTTATTTACGATTGCACACAGTGGTATTTCTCTTTTGCACAGTTACGATTGCACACAATGGTGTTTCTGTTTTGCACAGATACGATTGCACAAAGTGGAATTTCTGTTTTACACAGGTACAACTGCACACAATGGTATTTCTCTTTTGTCAAGTTACGATTGCACACAATGGTGTTTGTGTTTTGCACAGATACGATTGCACACAGTGGTGTTACGCCATACTAAAGAGTATTTCACTTATACGTCGGCGGCCAGCACAATCATGGAAGGAGACCGGGCAGTGCCCCGGGGGAATGCTACGACCATCCGCAGTTTGCTGCACGGTAGCCCATCCTCTACAAAAACACATCCCTGAAACCACATAGGCTTAGACTGAAACTTATGAACTCGAATACATTCATATCAACAACACAGCTCTTCAAATGTTCAAACACATTGACATTATTTTATTCTATACCACTTGAAAATTAAGATCGTTATGTTTTTCGATACGAAATTCGAAACCAGTCGAAAGACTTATATATAACATCATATACCCTAATTAAATATAAGTAAGTACCAAGGAGAGCCAGATAACCCATCGAGTTAAGTACCCATCAAAGGGGAAAGGGAGAAGCGTTTCATGATTGTCATGTATTGTGTTGTTTCTTTCGTTGCAATGATGTTTCAAATAAGGATATGACTCTTTTCTAACATTTAAACATTATTCAACAGCCGAAAAGAATATATTTGTAACTGAGTGAATTAACTTCGAGGTAGAAATGCTGTTTTTTTTTTTTCAAAATAGTTTTACGTATATAGGCTAAAACAGATTCTCAATGTTACTTTGTTATTCTTTGTCATTCTACATAATTCTAGGATGTAAGACATGTCATAGTCTGGTATGAATTAGGCATCGAATTCAATATATATGTTGCAAACCGTGTCTCCCGGTTTAAAGCAACTCTATACCATGATGTTAAAGGAGAAACAAAGCTACGGAGGCTTTTCTTTCTTCCCTTTCATTGGTTGTTCCGTCCAAGAGTTCAGAAGACATACTGACAACAGTTAAAACACGAGATTAAAAAGGCAGAGCAGGCATCAAGCAGGACGAAATCAGGTGGATTGTAAGCATTTGGAACGGAAGACACCTGGCTGATTTGAGAATGTGGACTCCACTTCCGGCAAAATGACGTCCATAACCTAACTCCAGGATAAGATGAACAGTCACTGCGCATGTGTTATTGTTTCTATACATTGTAGCCGGCTTTCCATCCGGATCGTGGGGAAGATTTGATGTGAGCTTTGTCAATGGAAGATGCTAAAGTGAAAAAGATATGAGGGAAAATATTAGATTCCTTCGCCTGACAAAATTCTGAGCCAACCATGACTTCTGAGTTTCTCCCCAGGGGGGGTGGAGACAAATGTTTAACTATCTATATAGAGACATCGCCGCATGATAATCGAACAGTAATATTTTTTGGCAACATTTTCATTATTACCATGAAGGCATGATATAAAGTACTAAAATATTCAAGGGCTTGAACGAAAGGGTACCCCGCATTTGTCCATGTCATTGAATTGGAATTTTAACTTTCAAAAAGCAACGATCATATTGATTCTGGGAAAATATTACTCCAGTTATGTATTAATTATTTAACCCTTTATATCTTCATTTAGCAGCTCACATCACTGATATTATGTATATGGCTACTTACAAGTGATTTCCGTCTGTACGGCCTTAGACCTCAGCCGCCATCGGTTTGTGACCTGTTTTGTGCCCCTGTTTACAACGCTAACGGCACAAAAAAATATCACATTAGGGTACTATCAAAGCAATGTCGTCTATTTATTCATTTATTTGATTGGGGGTTTACGCTGCACTCAAGAATATTTTGCTTATACGAGAGCGACAAGCATTATGGCAGATCGAAACCGAGAGGAGCCCGCGGGAAAACCATGTCCATCTGCAGGTTGCTGACAGACCTTCCCTGTATGACAAGGGAGAGAGTCAGCATGAGCTTGAGTTGAACTTACAGCTGCCGCATTGGTGAGAGGTTCCTAAGTCATCACCCTACGATAGCGCTCCAACCACCTCGGCCACAGAAGCCTCAAAATTTATATATTACAATGTTATTGACGTAAAGAAGAAGTTACAGAGCATCCCGTGAAAAATACTGCATCGGAGGAAAAGTTATACCTTAAATGAAAGAATCCGCTGTGATGTAAGACATCAAAACACTGAGAAAATACTGAATCCAGGGAAAGAATTATATTTAAATACCGCGAAACACGCCATAATACAAGGGTAAGGAATGCATTAAATGACTAGAAAATGCTGAAAAAATTAATGTAGATAAACATACTGCGGCATTATAGTACAGGCCGACCAAAGCGCTTCTGGAGGTGGATACTTAGGCCTACACTAAACTTGTGATTCCTTTATTGAAATGTGTTAAAAAGTGTTCGCAAAAAAATCTGACGACTCGTGATGGTCTTGGCAAATCTTAGTATCGTATACAGATGTTTTCATACGTTAGGCTTATGCAGCCAAGGTAGGCTAGAGTACAACGAGCATCTTACCTCTGACCATGGTCGGGTTTCTTGTGAAACCAGTATCGGAAGTACCAGGAGTTCTTCAGGCAGCAGAGGATAATGCAGGGCAGAAGGATGAGGAGGATCAGTGCTATTACCGTGAGGATCAGCAAGGCTAATACCGCGTTCCTCTCGTGTAACCCCGCACTGCTGGCATATACCGTCGTCGCCGTTGTGAAATGTGTACTGTTCATTGTCGGCTGTGACAACTGGAGTGAGTAATGTGTATATCTGACGCTAAGAAGGTCGTCTTACACAAATTCTTGTCGAGGCTTTTTTTTAGTAGTATCAGGGGCCTCAGTCTGGAGATTTTGGGTTAGCCTTCGCCAAAGAACATCCCGTTTCTTCGCTATTACAGTAACCTATTTACTGATCTATATTATCCATTCTAAATCAATAGGTTTCTTTTCTAAAATAAATCCGTTCTGTAATCATTGTACGTAAACACGGCGTCCAATTATACTCTCAATTAAGAACGACGTATTCTAAAAACAAACCTGATGGTCCAAAAGAAGGAAAAAAAGACACTCTATAATGAAAAAAATCTGTGCGCATACTCTTGGGGATCAAGAAACCAATTAAAGCTGACAGGTTTCAAAACTGTCTTCGATCTGACTGAAAAAAAAAATCCTACGAACGCTCCGACACTGCGCATAACAGGTTCAATCCAAAAAATACTGCTGAACTAATGGTGTGTTAAACACTCAAGATAGCTCCCTATGATCGTCAGTTTGTTGTCACCAGTCGATCTCTGGTTGGAGGACTTTGGCTAAATTCTGTGACAAAGAAAGACTGCCTTGTACACCTGAAAAAAAAACGGATAAGCGGTGATAATGAAATATTTACGTTTCGCTTCTGTCATTGTGACCGGCTTTCAGTCCAGTTCCTACACAGTCATCCTTGTGGAACAATCCCTCTGCATGAAAAGCCCGACGAAAGTAGGTGTAACACAAAAGGCCCGCATTGTTTGAAATTTGGTATGGTAGTGTGAACTCGGATTCCCTGTTCGCTCAGTGAACCAAGAAGAAATGTTAAGTTTTTGACACCAGTCGCGTTATGTCTTCCTTCAAGATATTAAACTTGTTTGTTGGGAGACAATTTTACTCCAGTCCTTTGGCGTCGGTGCATCCATGGTCTAATAGAAAGTTAGAAGTGTGGTATCGTATAAAGGAACGCAACCGAGATCACGGTTCAGTGACCTTGAGTTTGTCATGTAAGATTGGTGAACAGCTCATTATAACAGCTCATGGGTTCGGTATTATACACGCTATCCGTGATCTCTAAATGAAGTCAGAACTGGCAAATATCATTTATGAATGGACGTGATGGATGTATAAATCAGAGTGATTTAGGTTCTTGTCTGTCTGTCCTCTGCCTTTCTGCCTGTTTGTTGGTTTGTTTGTCACCACATTTAGTGGGGAAAAGTTGATGAGCCAAGCTTCAGTCCATTAAATGCTGGTGGTGATGGGGATCTGGAACAAGATGCAGGAATTTTTATTATACTGCTCTTCACACCACGAGACAGGTACAAATACAGAGTATTTTCCCTTTGTCTGTGGTGCCAGGGATTGAGCATTTTTATATATATACTCCCTTCTCTTTTTATTTCAGTTTTTGTGTTTAAAGGGGCACTATACTTACACACCTGGGATCCAGTTCAAGGATGGAGGAGACCGGATACAATCCTCGAGGGAAATCACAGCACCACGTAACGTACCCGTCAAACTTGCCGACCTGAGCAGCAGGACCTGGGCTCCACCACTCCCGACCATATATGGCAATGTTTGGCGTCTTTCGAAACACTCCAATATCAAGGCAACACTAAAACACTCACGTAATATAACCATGCTCAAGCAACAAACTGTGCGACAAGCTGCTGTGTGTTTATCATTGGAGAAAGGCTTACAAACACCAATCGACTGTCTGCCTGAGCGGCCGTGGTATAGGTGAAATATTAGGACACTCAACGACCCACAAGTAATGTTCCAAACGCAGTCAATGTCTTTCAACTTTTATTACACATAAAAAAGAATTCAGAAAACTGGCACACCATGTTAAAAGAACAAAGCCAAAGGCTTGTTAAAAATCTAGACAAATATTTCAAAACTTATAAAAATGCAAAATATACATGAAAATATCCACTGAATGGCACTCATAACTGTAAACCAGTAAAAACACATGTAAGCATTTTACCACGACCTCCTTGACGACTTTCATCACGTCTATTAGTCCGTCTGTCTGTTTGTCTGTGTGTCTGTCTGTCAGTTTGACTAGGATGTGTTATGTCTCTTCAACTTCTGCTCGTAATTTAAATCATAGGTGATAAAAGCTGAACTGTGTCGAACAACGACGAATGTAAAAGTAGTTGGCTTACAAAAAATGAGCAGATATACCGGGCTTAGAAAAACCCATTATATTCGAGCACTTCTGTTTGCTGGTTAGACTGGCACGTCTATTAGCTAAATCAAATTCAACACAAAACATGAAAATAAATACTGTAATGAAATATTTTACCCATAATGAGAAGCAGACGATATATTTCATGTGACATAATTACGGGGGACGTCCCTAGGTGATAACTCCTTATTTTCGTCAATGGAGTTTTCGAATCGCATCCAGATCACCTACTAAATGTTTTTGATCAAAAAAAAAAAATTAAAAAAGCACGGATAGACGCGCTTTGGCCAAAATATGACAAACATTTGAGTTTGCGTACTTTTGATATGGTCTCAACGTAATGTAAGGAATAAAAAGCATTCACTCCATAAAAACTCTTTTCTATGTATTTACATATATGATTAACGGTACGTATTAAAGTGACTAGATAAAATTTTACTTAAAATCTATAAATTAGGCAGATCGATTACAAAAAATGTAAATAAACATCACTTAAAACATCACGCAATGTTCCAAACGTTTTAAATGCTCAACGATTTCTGCAACGTGCGCTTTAGGAACGACTGGATAACGTACTGTACTAAGACTCCGGTCTTCTCCACACTCATTACAGGAAAGTGACGAATGAGCTGGATTTGCTTGAAGCTCCCATTTGGTTACTCCCATCTCAAAAACGGGAAAGGATGTTCGTTCCAGTCACACTTTTGTCTCACGAAAGCTTACAATTTAAAACCAGTGTAAAACTGTACGTATTTAAATCAACAAACATAATAACACAATAGCTGTTTACAGAAGAAACCTTTGACCTCATATTGGGGAAAGTTCAGCAAAGTAAATAACTTGAACAAAATTCGACAAGATTCTGCATGAAATTCAGACTTGTGTTTTGGAACCAATTCCGCTAAACTGAGACAACAGAACATTGATTTTTCTGGACCTGGTCCCATTGCAGTGAAGCAATCATATGCTGATGTAAAAGGTCAAATATTTAGAGCCGCTTAACCTAACGTTACTTCAGAAATTTCCCTCCTTAAGATATGTCTTATTAAATGTATGTAGCACGGGCTAATTGTCACAAACTATTATCAAGTATACAATTTTACACTTACCACACTGACAAAGCTTTGAGATAGGCGAGAAAAACTGTGTACAATGCATAGATAACCATTTCTGCCATAGACCTAAACGCCACAAAGATCTCAGAGAGAGCTGAGGTATCGCTGCAGAGATTTGGGCAGGGAAAGTAGCTCCGGTATTCTGCTGGGGTTTCGCTCAGACAGCTTAAGGACAAAGTTTTTGCAGATCTGGGTGAGCGTGGCTGGCCGAGAGACCAGATCCGTGAGGAAGTCTCTGAGCGTGTCGTCTGTGTTTCCGGTGGACGCGAAGTCCGTCAGGATCCAGCGTTCCTCGTGCACGTTAACGCCAGCGTAGAGCAGCAGTTCCACTAGATTCGTGTTCGACCTTTCCACGGCAACCCAGAGCAAGGACTGGGGGCGGTCGTACAAATTAAACATCATGTATTTCCTGGATCCTTGTCCACGCTGGACGCCACGACTCTTCACTGACAGATCGACGTTGCGCTGAAGGAGAATCTTGCTGATGGCGACGCGTTCCTTGTGGATAGCGTACCACAGAGGCGTCGCTCCAGTGACGTTTTTGGCGTCGGGATCACAGCCACTTTCCAGCAGCGTCAACACACCTTCCACACAACCGTTGATCGCTTCGTAGTGTAGCGCTGTGTTGCCCAGCACGTCGACGGCGTCCACTTTACACCCTGGATATTTCACCAGAAGCTTGAGAAGGTCCAGGTTGTTGCTGGCTGCGGCGTGGGTCAGCGCCGTAGCTTGATGACTCGTTGTCCTCAGCTCAAGGTCACAGTTACGACTGCTCAGAAGTATCCTGGCTGTCTTCTCGTACCCAAACCCAGCAGCGCGGTGCAATGCTGTGTATCCCAGGCCGTCCACGAGATTCACGTCAGCTTTGGCCGCCACCAGCATTTCCACGATCCCAGAAGAGTTCCGGCAAGCCGAGTAGATGATTGGGGCGCCGGTTTTCCCGGACTTCGCATCCGGGTCGGCCTCAAATCTTAGCAGCAGTTCAACCATAGAAGGATCGTCTGAAAAACAAACACAAAATCCTTCCTTGTATATCGCCCTTGGACATATTAATGTTCATCAAATACCGTCGAATAAACCTATTTTAGCCCACATGAACTAGCAAATTAATCCTCAGCATTTATGTATTTATTTATTGATGGTTTATAGTAATACGACGACTAGCCCTATTTTGAGAGGAAAACCTGATAGGAAACATGGGCAAGTCTCGACAATCGGCATTTTGCTGGCAGACCTTCCCATGTACGACCGGAGAGGAAGGCAACATGAGATGAACTTGGATTCACAGCGACCACATTGTTGAGAAGCTTCAAAATCATTGTACTGCTTTAGCATGCTAACCTCTTGGACACAGAGTCTTCATCTTCCATAAAAAAATACACATACACATGGTACGCATGTAAAATTCCACTGGGTCAGTCTTTGGACGGATGAAATTACCTAGCATGGCTGCCGAGTAGAGCGGTGCGTGTTTGGTTGAATGTGGCCAGTTCGGGTCGGCTCCAGCTGTCAGCAGTGTCTTCACCATCACCAAGCGAGACGTTTCCGAGTCGTCGTACTGGGGGGACATAGCATCAAAGATGACTGGGTCAACACGAGCGCTTATCTGGGAGTAGTTTGGATTGGCTCCGGAAGACAGTAGAGCTTTGACGTAATCAACCTTACCAGCTGTAACAGCCACTCTGAGCGCAGTCATTCCTCTTGAATCTGAAAGATTGATGTCAAAGGACCCTTCTTGGAGCAACGTCTGAATTGCAGGACAGCTGATAGCACCCTTTCTCAACATGTGGACTAAGAGAGGTTCGAGGATCTCCTCGGTCTGATCAGAATTGCTGACGTCAGCATTTACATCACATCCGGCCTTCATCAAAGTTTTCACAAGAGCAAGATTACTTGCCTCAGCTGCAAACACCAAGGGAGGTAACTGGGACTTTTGCGTGCGACAGTTCTTCACATCAGCCTGGGAACATCGAGACAACAGACTGTCAAACATCACAGGATTGCCACATGCTGCTACCCAATGAGCAATTGAGCAGCCCTCCGTTAAAAGGGAGTTCCAAACTTTGGGGTCTAGGTCATTCTGACAATTCTCAAGTTCATTCTGGTAAGTTTCAAGGTCAATCTTACCACACTCGAAGTCAACATTCTCTCTTTTTTCATGGTCATCCACTGTTTGTTTCCTTAGATATCTTGGGCAGACATGTGTTTTGACACATTGGTGGGACTCTGAAAAGAAAATTTAAAATCTTATCACTCTAAAGTTGACAAGTCCTGCTGCTTTTTGATATCGACAAGTCTTGTTGCTGTGTCAGATGGACAAATATTGTTGCTGTTTGAGGCAGACAAAACTTGTCACTGTGTGAAATAGACTTGTTAATGTGTGCGACACAAATTCTGCCGCTGTGTCAGATAGAGAAGTCCTCTTGCTTAATGAGATAGACAAGTCTTGTTGCTATCTCAGACAGACAAATCTTGTGCTGTGTGAGATAGACAAGTCTTGTCACCCAAGTTGCTGAATGAGACAGGCAAGACCCGCTGCTGTATGAGACAGACAAGTCTGGTTGCTGAGTGAGACAGGCAAGTCATGTTGCTGTGTGAAGAAAACAAGTCTAGATGCTGTGTGAGACAGACAAGTCTTGATGCTGTGTGAGGCAGACAAGTCATGTTGTTGTGTGAAACAAATCTGGTTGCTGATTGAAACAGACACATGTTTGTGCTGTGTGAGGCAGTCAGGTCTTGTTGCTGTGCCAGAGAGACAAGTCTTGTGGTAGTGTGTGACAGACAAGTCTTGCTACTTTGTGAGACAGGCAAGTCTTGTGGTAGTGTGTGACAGACAAGTCTTGTTACTTTGTGCGACAGGCAAGTCTTGTGGCAGTATGTGACAGACAAGTCCATTTGCTTTTTGACATAAAGGTAGCTTAATTCATATTACGCCACAAGAAATCAAAAGTTAATCCAGGGCCATTGAAGCACGACCAAGGTGTAACATTTAACCTGGGATGTGTTGTACCCACTGCTAACCAATCAGTGAGAAATTAACTTATCCCTTCAATACTCACTCCATTTCACACTCATCAACAGTAAACTCAAATCTGCTTCCTGTATCAAACTGTAGAATGCCTCTTCTTGTTTTTGGCAGATAACTTCAATAATCTCTGTCAGTTTAGTTCTTTGTTCATCTGAAACTTAAATATACATAAATAAGTGCATTTGTTGTTTAACAAATTTATAACCATGTTATGTGTTATATGTGTTTTACTATGTTACAGGTGGGGTAATGAAAATCAGAACTAAGCTAAATAATGGTGGAAATTGTTTGTAAAACAGAATGGAAAAAGAAACATGTTACACCAATGTTGTTGACCATTTCTGAATACAGCAGGGCTTGGATTAGACAGCTGCCTTTCATAACTTCCCTGGGTTTTTATAGAGTTTGTAAATATATGTGCTAATTTCCTGTACTAGTAAAACTACTAATATCAAGTAAAAAGGTCAATCATCAAACAGATAAGAGAACTCAGATCACGAGAGTAATAACATCTGAGTTTCGCATTAATTATTCCAGTTGATAAATTGATATCATCTAGAACAGGGCAAACCTTTCAAACATTTCATTTTAATGTTACCACAGTTATAGGTTACAGATTAAAGGTTGCTTTGAATCCTATTAACAAGTAAGTGTTAATATAAATGAATGCCCAAATGGAACAAAGTTGGCCTTGTTTTTCTTTCAGATACATGTAAATACTTGTTTTTCTTTACAATTTTTGGTACAAGGGAAGTAACTCATGTATGTATTTTCAAAACAGATGTCACATGTATATATATATATAATATATAGTGTAAGAAAAACCCACCTGTTCTGTCCATGGTAGTTATGGTAGACATCCCTCATGTAAATGTATATGTACTTCACGGTACCTGTACCAATAATTATTCATATTCATCTGTTAAGAACTATCCATTGGAAAAAGCACCATCCAGCTTATTCAGTCAAGAAAATGTCTAGGTTTACTCATCCACATGTGGTAGCACCCAGAAAACTGCATCAGCTAGTACACTGTTCACATGTAAAATTATAGACCAAAGAAAATGGATTGAATAAAGCAGGCAGTCATTGACTGACAAAAAAAAAATAAATATAACAAATAAAAGTAATCCCCAACTCAAAATGAAGGAAAGATTCAAGTTGTCCAGTTATTATTTTCATTCTTTTTTTTTTTTTTTCCTTGTTTTCTTTTTTCTCATTTCAGAGTATATGCATATACCTACCAGTAATCAGGGCAGAATGTACCACATTGGTCAGTCTCAGGCTCTTACATCCAAAAACATCAGAAAACACAATGAAATTTAAAATGCTTCACAAACAATCGTATATATACGCGGCACCTGATTTACAAAAATCCGCCAAATGCATACGTGCCCCCGATAAATCACCCCTTCAGTGAGCTGACCATACACCTGACACACAGACGGACCATTGGACATGAAGGCAACATACCCTGGTGGTAAGACAGTGACCAGTGGAACCAAAGTATCAAGTATTGCCAGACCTCTTACGTGTGCAGAATAATTTTCCCTACTGCACAAAGGCCTACATATGACCTTACCCGTGACGTGTATTACATAGTGGGCCACTCATTAATAATTATGCGCAAAATCACTGATGCAAAACATTACCCCGTCATAGTGTTTTTCGAGTACATTTTTACCCCAAGCTGAATCCTACCTAGAGACGTATGCAAGGGACCGTTGAGCAGCAGCAACTATGAACTTCCGGTCCTTCACGTTCCTCTTTCCCCTACACTTTACACATTAAATCTGTAAAAATAATGATAGTAATAAGAAAATAACGTGGTCCTCTGAAAGTATGTGCTTTATGTAGTTCAATCCATTTCTGGGTAATGCAATCAACTGCACAAAGAATAAATTTAAGCCACGAATTTTGAATGGTTTGACTGAAAATGCACAGCGAAGAGGAGATAACTTTGTTCTTCTCGCCGTTTAGTCCGGCTCAAGGACGGCTCTGGTTTGAAACTGCCGGAAGTCATTGTCGCATGAAAACAAACTGCACGTGATTTTCCCAGCTGTCACATCCAACAACATGTCGACCGCGGAAACCATTTTCAAAGGTAACAAAGCCTCAAAATATAGATATTCTCTGCCAGAAGAGCAACAATTTGTTCACTTTTCTTCTGTAAAAATATTTATGTCGTGTCCTGTACTATAGTAACATAAAACATCACCAGTCGGCTCGGGCTGTTTAAAAATGGGAAGGTCTTTCTGCATTTTATGGGCTTTTCCCGAACGAATGACGATTCCATGAATTTGTTTCTCAATTGAATTCAGGTGCAAAATTACTAGCTCTTTTTTTCTACACTGTTATATGCTAGCTTTTTCTTGTTGTTTGGGCAGATATTTTAGAGATCCATGGACGAATCCTGGAGCATAGACCCGTCGTACAGGGAGACATCAACTTCTTCATTAGAGAGTTTGAGGTGAGGCCTGGGCCTGCCGTAGTTTCTGTATAGTCTTTTTTAACCTGTTGAAAATTGGAGACTGCATGTCAGAGTCAAGGCAAGCAGGACATCATGTAGCTGGCTGCCAGCTGATTCGTTACTATACATTGTAGAGCCTACGTTAATCCAGATCGATCTGTACATGGACTTGGAGCTGTTTTAAAATTCTGACATCTAGATGGACTTTGCCGACATCAGCTACATGAAGCTGCAAGAAAGTGTATTGTAGTGTATGTATGTAATTATTTGTAGTTTCGAGCATCCCGGTTCTTCGCAAGGAGCGGATGGGATAAATATCATTGGGCTAAATGGGCGAAATGCTGATATTTGCCCATTTCTAAAGTTTAAAGAACTGCAGGCCTCTGAAATTGTCATATTTGAAGGCTACACAAATTCTGATTACCTTTCCAGAAAAATTTCTTGTCTAAAAACTTAATTTTTGATTTTTTGTGGGAAAATCTAATTCAAGGACTAGCTGGCCTAGGTTAAATATTGTTTGCTTTCACCTCGCCTGCTGTAGTGAGGTGACCAAAGGCAGAACTGTTGATTGCTTCAGAGCTGCTAAGACATCACTGCAAAACTACAAATATGTTCTTAACTAGAGGTACATATGATACATGTTCGTCAAACTTTGAAATTTTAAGTTGGTTTGACAAAATATACATGCTGTTAGCTTTTTGTCTGTGCCTCACAGTTTTAGACTTGGCTATATATCATTGTTACCGGTATATTGGTTTGTATCAATATCTCATTGAATTCAGTTTACATACGTGTGAGTTCAAGTCCAGCTCATGCTGGCTTCCTCTCCGGCCGTACATGGGGACGTCTGCCAGCAGTGTACGCATGATCATGGGTTTGGATCATGGGCTCTGCCTGGTTTTCTCCCACCATTGTGCTGGCCACCATCGTGAAAGTGAAGTATTCTTGAGTACTGCGTCAAACACCATCAAATAAATAAATACATATATATATGAACCAGGTACTTTATAATGCTGATACAGCTCTGATTTCTGAACTTGTTGTTCACACATTTCTGAACATGTTGTTCAAACATTTATGTTGCAGGAGAAGTATAAAGGACAAGATTTGAACCGCCTAAAATCAACTGAGGACGGGTTTAATCGTATGATAAACTCAGATATACCAGAATGTGTGCAGATCTTACAGCAAAACACCCCGAATGTTCTCAATAAGGGTAAGACTGTGGGACCATCCTGCTATTAGTGGTCAGCTTTTTATCCGCATGCAAATTAATATAGATGAGAAATTAAAATTTTGTAACTTCAGATGTCCAGCAGGGTATTTTACATTCATTACATTCACTGTACATACATGTACATGTATACGGCATGTCAGTAAAACAGCACATTGTTCATGCCAGTGTCATACCAAATGCTGCACAGTTATACATGTAAATCAATGGTTTTGTTTATGCACACATATATTTACATGGGAATCAGTGTGCGATAGATGCAAATGTCAAGCAGAATGCGCCATATGGAGATGTCTGGCAAGGTATGCATACATGTGAAACAGTAAATTGTATATGTCAGTGTCAGCCAGAATATCAAGTACTGTACCATGTTGGATACACACATAAACATGGGAATCAGGATATGATGCGTGCAAGATGTCAAGCAGAATGTGGTGTATGCAAATGTCAGGCAGGGTATACAATATATATATATATATACAAGTGAAACAGTGCAATAAGTTCATGTAAGTATCAAGTAGAGTGTTGTATACTCATGTGGATGGGGAGTAGCATATCGTGAATGCAAATGTCAAGCAGAATGCCATGCATGCAGATGTCCAGCGACATTTTGGATACATACATGTTATTGACATAAATGTCAAACACCATGTTGCTCATGCAAAGGTCATGCAGATTATCGTATATGCAAATGTGTATATACAGCATGTTTTACGCTGGCTTTAGTGGGCTAGTGCCCAATTATTAATTATTATCTGTAAATCCTTTGTATATGATACATGAAATTTATCACTAAGTCCATACACATACATACACATGTACATATCCAGCAGAATATGAAATCATGCTCTGTGCATGCATGCAAATGATGAAAGGCAACACATTGTGCGTGAAATGTAAAGCAGAATCTGTTAGATGTGAGACGGTAGGTTGTATAAAGCAGAATCTGTTAGATGTGAGACGGTAAGTTGTATAAAGCAGAATCTGTTAGGTGTGAGACGGTGTGTTGTATAAAGCAGAATCTGTTAGATGTGAGACGGTAGGTTGTATAAAGCAGAATCTGTTTGGTGTGAGACTGTGTGTTGTATAAAGCAGAATCTGTTAGATGTGAGATGGTATGTTGTATAAAGCAGAATCTGTTAGATGTGAGACGGTATGTTGTGTAAAGCAGAATCTGTTAGATGTGAGACGGTATGTTGTGTAAAGCAGAATCTGTTAGATGTGAGACGGTATGTTGTATAAAGCAGAATCTGTTAGATGTGAGACGGTATGTTGTGTAAAGCAGAATCTGTTAGATGTGAGACGGTATGTTGTATAAAGCAGAATCTGTTAGATGTGAGACGGGATGTTGTACAAAGCAGAATCTGTGAGATGTGAGGCGGTATGTTGTATAAAGCAGAATCTGTTAGATGTGAGACGGTATGTTGTATAAAGCTTGTTAAGCACCAAACATGTAAGTCACATAAAGGCGGCCAATTAAAAGGCAGGTAATGCTGAGGTAAAAACTAAAAGCAGCATGTTGGAAATATTAGCTGGACATTAAACCTTAAACGGCCTCTGTATAAGTGACAAGCAGTATGTTTTATATACAGAGTTACAATATTATACAATGTGTTGTATTATACAATACAAGTTATGTGTTGACTGTACAAGTGAAATGTGAAGCCACATTTGTCAAGAAATATATTGGTACATAATTGACAAGGAGTATAGCTTACATATAAATATCTAGTTATACACTACATATCATATCAAAGGATGTAAATATCAAATACAAATACCTAAACATGTAAAGTTACATGACTAGAAGTAATATGTAGTTCATGTCAGATAGTCTGAGAGATTTGGTCTCCCAATCACAGATGTATTTTTAGAGGACTTTTTAATTAGTTTTCTATTATTCATGTCTTCTGGCGTATAGGGTTTTTAAGCCCCACGTTCAGTACGTAGACATCTCAGCATGAGTAAGGATGAAAATTTAGCTTGGCACATTATAGCTGGCATACATGTATTAGCTGCTTAAACCCAAGCACATTTTCATTGAAGCTCAAAGGCGATTTAATGTTACACTGCCTATGCGTGATGTAGGGTACCTTGTGTTATCTTGTCAGATGATCGTCAGTTTTTTCCCACCATAATGCAGGACACTGCAGTACAAATGAAATGTACTTGGGTACGACGTAAAGCACCGTTCAAAAAAATAAGTGAATCAATCTGTCAGTTGTTGGTGATATTGGCCCAACAGGCTTAGTATTTCAAGGGAGGTAACCTTGATGCACCTCAACTTTTGTACTGAGTTTTTATCTGAAGGACTTAAGGCTGTTACTTGTACAATGTACTTGTTGATCATATCTTACATTGGTCATTAATGGCTAACCAAACCCTGGACAGGCACTGATACAGTAATTGGACTTTAAAGTAGTTTTGAGACTGACCTGTAAAAATTGTTTTATGATTTCAGTGAAGAAAGCCACAGAGATGTGTGATAAGATCGGGAAAAAAGAGGGAACAATAGAGGTGAGTGGACGGAGTAATTCTCTGATTTATGTACATTTTGTGCCTGTAACAATGGTAACCAGCACTGAGAGCATGTACAATTACAGTCGGTACCCATAACAGTTAGGTCACCTTGGTAACCGAGTGGGTGGAGTGTCTGTCTGGAGGTGGGGGAGATCCTGGACCAATCCCTGGGTTGAGGCGTACAGAAGAGTTTCAAAATGGTTATTCTTACTGTCTCACTTTGAACTTAGCACTGAGAGGCTACAACAAGGAAACAGGACTGGTCTGCCTGGTGTCAGTATAATATGACTGGATGGGGCGTCATGTCTGGTGTCTTCAGCATGATTTTCCTGTGGCGGCAGCACTTTTGAGGCCCTCCGACAAGAAAACACAGGATGTATACATAACAAGGACACCTCATCGTCACATAACTGAAAAATAGTAAAGGACGACATAAAACTTAAGCATGCATACATACAAAACAGTTAGAGTCTAAAACGTGTATGCGGTAAGAGGTGAAGAAGTATCACGCTAACCTTGACATTTTCCCAGTGTTGACTGTGACACGGTTCTGTATGGCAAGCCCTGAAATGAGGTGAAAATCTCACTCACAACCAAGTTGCACATTGAGTAAGGTTCTGCTGGATCTGTTGGTGTGAGAAAGGTGTTTTGACATTTATTTGTGAGGTTGGATGACTTCCAGTTGGACACACGTATTAAGCTTTAGCGTAATATCAGATTTTGTATGTTCTTCTACACTCTTACACTCTGTCGATTTTATACTGAAACATACAGTGTATTTCTCTCAGTCTACCAGTGTGACAGAGAGAATAATTTTGTCTTATGTCACAACATGTCTGGTGATTTCATGGGATCCTTTCAGTAAGTGTGTTTTGTATTGTCATTTACAAGTATCTTCATGAGGCTTTCGTGGCTCTGTTGGTTAGCGCGCTAGTGCAGCGTTGTGACCGAGAAGCCTCCTACCAATGCGGTCACTGTTAGTTCAAGTCCAGCTCATACTGGCTTCCTCTCCGGCTGTACATGGAAAGGTCTGCCAGCAACCTGCAGATGGCCGAGAGTTTGCCGCCGGGCTCTTCCCTGTTTGCTCCCATCATAATGCTGGCCACTGTCGTATAAGTGAAATATTTCTGAGTACGGCGTAAAACACCAATCAAATAAATAAATAAATAAATGTAGCTTCAGTGATTCATGACAGTGTCAAATGTTTTTGCTCTTTTGTTCACACAATACAGCTCCTGGATTAGAGGGAAATGCTATTTCAATTTATTTACTTTTTATCTTTGGTGTCAACCTAGCATTTCACACTTTATATGAGTAGCTTTTATTGTCATAACTGTATTACTATCCATTAAAGGGAAAGACCTCGTAAAAAAGAAATTATGGTGAGTGAAAAGACCATTAAAAACTGTATCTGAAAATACCTTCACTGACTTTTTTAGATATTTTTTTTCACCAAAATAAACGCAGTCAAATGTTTTGAGTGTATGGTGGGTTTATGGACCATATTGATAATGTGATTCACCAGTGACGTCACCAGCCGACTTTTCTATGGCCATAAAGCAGAAATTTAATGTCATATTAGCGTTTTCATACTCAGGCAAACATTAGAGGATTACTCTATACAAGAACTTCATTCAGACATGTACAAAAAGTTGTGTGACGTCACTGGTGGATCGTTTTATCAATATGGCCCATAAAACCCACCATAAAATCAAAACATTTGACTGCGTTTATTTTGGGGAAAGAAAATCTAAAAAATTCGGACAAGGTATTTTCAGATACAGTTTTTAAGGATCTTTTCAGTCACCATAAGTTCGTTTTGACGAGGCCTCTCCCTATAAATGGTGAATTTTCCTGGTTCTATTCTTTGTTTTACTTAATTGAATGATATACCTGTGATACAAAAAAAATAATGCAGACAAAAAAATGCATCTGATGAGTATATTTACTAGTAAAAAATAAAAATATATTTAACACCAAAAATTCTGAGAAGAAAATCGTACCTCGCTTGTATGCCCTTGAATGGCGCTAAGTGTGCCAAATGTACGTGACGTAATTGTAGCATTTCCAGTTTTGAGGCGCTGTGTTTACGAGTCAGTCTATGCGTAGGATAAAAAAACGCCTCCTCAAAATAGCTGCAACATAATTTAGAATGCTTATTTAGTTCGAAATGGTTACATCGCATGGCAGTTATCCATTTTCATCGTATGGATGGGATGGCATGAAAGTTTACCCCGTGAAACTTAGTCGATCGGTCTTGAAAAAAATATAGTTTTGAAACATCTAGAAATTGTTATTCATTAAATCACTTCAGCTCCAACTTTCAGATACTTTAGGATATAGTGTGCCAATTTTGCGCGAAAAAAATGATCACCTTTAAATGTTTTGATTTCTTTGATCGCAACGGTGGGTAAAACTAAATCCCAGTTTAAATTATTCAGCTAAATGTACATATAATTGTAAATTAATCTGTAAGTGTAATAAATCAGTTTATGTAAATGCTGTGACTTAGTCTGTCACTTTTTCACCTTCTCACTCCACCATCATTCACTTTGATCAAGGCAGGTCATTTGTGGGACAAGCCAGCTGAGTTCATATGAATATTTGTTTAGCGGTTTGAAGGTGATCCTGAAAAACTTAGATGAACCGAGTTCACATTAATTTGTGACGTGTGTATCAGCTTACAGAAAAGCTGTTTTTTTCTCTGAGCTCAAGTTGAATGACTGCCAGATCCTTTGATAAAACCATTGAATTTGCTGGCGGAATTTACGGTTGATTAGGTCAATGAATTATGCCAAGATAAGACCTCCTGAAGGTAAATACGTGTCGGTGAACGAAAGACGAAGCTCTAGATAAGCGAAAGCAACGAACCGCAACCACAAATCTGCATAGTCATATCTGAAAGAAACTATTTCATCCTGTTCAGCTAGAGTTTCGATCACTTAAAATCGTGGTGAAATGGCTACAGCATTGTTGGGTCCACTCTGAAATTATGTGTTAAGCCTAAAATTTTAGAATTCCGAAAATCATAAAGGCGTCAAAATGTTGGAACCTAAGTGTTTTGGCACCGTAATGTGGACGATAACACAGCTAATTTGTGGGGTTCCAACACACCTTTAAGAGAGGTGATGCAGAGATACCTTAACGAATTAGGTTAATTGGAAAATGGTCTATTTGTCCCATGATATAGCTTACACCCAGGTGCCAGTTTTAGCTGTTAAATGTTACTAATATGTTTATTTGATTGGTGTTTTAACAACGTACTCAAGAATATTTCACTTATACAACGGCAGCCAGCATTATGGTGGGAGGAAACCAGGGTTACTAATATAATAGTCTCTATTGACTATGATGACTGAATTATTACTGCAGTGGGGTTAAGCCATAATCATTCATTCATGCTATCGACTTTTAAAAGACAATAACCATTACAGCTTGTCAATTTGACCATCACTATATAGGTGCATTGTAGTCTAGGTTATATTACCAGCTGTAAAAAATTACGCTACATTCCACATTAATACGCCACGGCGGCCGGCGTTATGATAGAAGGAATCCATAAATTTCACGGTAAATTTACAAGGCTTGAATGTTATTTATTTGATCGGTGTTTTACGCCGTACTGAAGAATATTCCTTTTATACGACGGCGGCCAGCATTATGGTAGCAGGAAACCGGGCAGAGCGCAGAGGGAAACCCACGACCATCCGCAGGTTGCTGGCAGACCTTCCCACGTTTGGCCGGAGAGAAAGCCAGCATGAGCTGGACTTGAACTCAGAACGACCGCATTGGAGCGAGGTTTCTAGGTGGCTTGCTGTTAAAGTGTATAATGTAAGTCTACTACAGTATACGAACTACATAAATGGTCAAACTAGTTGTTGTGCGTCATTCCATGATATACACTTAAGCAGCTATCTCACCCATCATTTAGTCTTGGTATTATTGCGTTTAGATTTTTAGGGATAAAGGAGATACAAAACTGGAGCTTTCCCCTTTAAATAGGATGATAGACAGAGAGCTACAGAGGGAAAGCTAACGAAGTTGGGCAGGTAGCGTGGATACTTAAGACACGGGTGCTTCTCTAAACGTTATGGAATTAGCAAGGACCCACCATTCAATAAAAACACCTCTTTTTAATAAAGCTACTGTAATTCTTCAACCTTTTCGCATGTTTGCATGGTTGTTTATACAAGTGTATTCTGAAGGCATTATTCTATGGTGACTGATAGAATTATGCTCTTTGTGAAGCCCAGAAACTGGCCAATCCAAAACAATGCAGTTTTGTCTCCAAAATCAAATTAAAAATAAATTGCGCTGAAAATTGCTCTTTCATATGAAAAAAGGTTGAGGAATTATGGTATGTCTTCCGCCGCCTATAAGGTATATTTATTCACCGTGGCTTTCAGATACTTCCAATATTTGTGCTCCTCACGAGCTTCCCACTCACCAGCTGAGACCTGCCAGGTTACAATATAGCCTCTTTTTAGACTGGGCTTTAGACGTCCAGTGTCTACAGCTTATGCTCTGCAGCCGTCCGTCAAGGAGAGCTGCAGGTCTGTGAATAACAATAAATGTGTGTTTGTGAAGCAAGTTTGCCGCGTACAAAGGCACTCTTCTATTTTATGCTTACAGCTGGATTTCCTGAGAGTACAGCGCGATTCGCGGGCTCAGGAGTGGGCTGAGTTCATGAAGTTTCAATTTGAAAAGTCGGCAGATGTGGATCGGGACTTTGTTCGACAAACGGAGGCGGTGAAAAAACATTACCAGGAACTGGAAGAGAAACTTAAACTCCCAACACCATAGACAAGTCAAGACAGTGAAATGTTTGACAAGGAGAAAAAAAATTGGGCCGTGAGAAAATATCGCCGTAAGTGAATCTAGCATCAGCATTATACTGTGACTGTGGCAAGACATCTCATCATGCTGAGAGAGAAACTGAAAGTAATTTCACCAGAGAAAGACTGTAACGAGATATTCCATCATGTTGAAAGGGAAACTGAAACTAATTTGACCAGATGAAGATTGTGACGAGACATTGCATCATGTGGAAAAAAAGACTGAAATTAAAATCCTGAGACGAGTCACTGAAAGAGAAACTGGAAGTGCCCATGTCTTGTGGATGGAACAGGAACATAGTTTCCAAGTTGTGAACGCAAATCGTCAACAGTAGCTTCGTCGTTTAAGTAAAACTATTGCGGCTTCAGTTTCAGCCCATACGAACAGACCATATAAGTTACGGAGAAACCCAGGGGCCAAGTTCAGTCTGTGAAAAACTATTAAAACCTAATAACTACGCCAGTGAGACATATTGCTTGTCCCCTGTTTTAACTTTATATTGTTAATAAAGAAATAATTCTTGGTGCTATTTATTTTGAAAGAAAAGAATGTTCAGCTATAATGTTTTTTGTTTTTTCTTGTGTATTTATTTGATTGGTGTTTTACACTGTTCTCAAAAACATTTCTGGACGGCCAGAAGCATAGTGGGGAAAGCAGGTGGAGCCCGGAGGAAATCTATGACCATCCGTAGATTGCCTGCGAACCTACCCACGTACGTGCGGAGAGGAAGCCAGCATGAGCTGGAGTTGAACTCAGGGCGACTGCATTGGTGAGAGGCTCCTGGGTCATTACACTGCGCTTGCGCGCTAACATCCCCCGCCACGTCAGGAGATGTGTCCCCTATCTGACAGGTCCTGAATTTCTCCAGGGCTACTGCTTTCTTTGATCTCACAACCTCATCACTGAACTGATATTTTGTAATAATTGAAGTATGAACCCTGTTGGGTGGGACGGGGGGAGGCTCCATGGTTCTGTCGGTTAGCGCGCTAGCGCAGTGCAATGACCCGAAGCTTCCATCAATGCAGTCGCCGTGAGTTCAAGTCCAGCTCATGTCGGCTTTCTCTCCGGCCGTACGTGGGATGGTCTGCCAGCAACCTGCTAATGGTCGTGGATTTCCCCCGCGCTCTGCCCGGTTTCCCCCCACAATAATGCTGGCCGCCGTCGTATAAGTGAAATATTCTTGAGTACGGCGTAAAACACCAATCAAATAAATAAATGAACCCTCTGACACCCTCCACCCCCTCCATTACTTCAAAGACCTCGGTTACCAAACCACCTTGTATAATTGAATGGTTTACAAGGTCGACGAAAAACATAAGTAAAACCAAACGCTATCGTCTCAAAGATGTCGACTGGGCATGTCAGACAAGAATGTATACATTCTATATGAGGAGCTGATGATCGAGATATAAGTAGTTGTATCGTCAGACAAAAAGGCGTTCAAAATAAATCCTTTATATCTGTTTCTATATGTCTATTATGGCCGTGCTTTTATGTCAGTTATGTCGGTATGTCTGCATGTGTCTTAGATCTGTATCTTTAAGTTCTATGAAGTATATATCCATTTCTGTTATGACGGAATCAAAAGGTTGGATCTTGGCGTGATAGCTGGGTGGTTGGCCCTACTTGTACGTGCACTCTTAGCCGTGCGCTTCAAATACCTGTATAACTGAACGTATGGCATGTATGGCAAGAACTTCATGCGAAACACTAAAGACAATGCATATATTAAATACTATCAAATCAAATGATTCTGAATCCCCCCCCCTCCCCCGTGGTCTACAACTGAGAGTGTACCAGGTCACATGCGGGCGCTGTTGAGAACTGATTAAACCTCACTTGCCCCTTGTCTATTTCCTGAGGTCATGCTTGCACGCACGTGCAGGTTGGAACTCACTTAAGGCGTAGCTCGGAGAGCTGTAGGAGAGATTCTTGGCATTGCCTGACCGTTTGGCTGTAACGGCTTTTTCTCTTTGACTGTATATCGAAATAAACATAAAATGTGACTTTCTTAAGCCAGCATACGCTTCTCATTTAATAAAAACCATAAGCACCCGGAGGCTGAAGATAACAGCTTTAGTAAATTTGGGTTATCCCACATGTATCTGGAATTCAGCTAC
Source organism: Acanthopleura granulata (assembly GCA_016165875.1). NCBI lineage: Eukaryota > Metazoa > Mollusca > Polyplacophora > Chitonida > Chitonidae > Acanthopleura > Acanthopleura granulata. The sequence continues at coordinate 9,516,054 of JABBOT010000013.1, forward strand.
ATGTATCTTAGGATTGAAATTTTATATATAACTGTAATGATGTTAAATCCAGCGTGTGGACAGTGAGTGTGGGGGGGGGGGGAGTGATGAAGGGGGCAAAATTTATAATGCGAGATTAACGCCTTTTTAAGCTCTAGAACTTAACACTTCATAAAATGTTAAAGAAATGTTCTTTGACATTGTCGTACTCTCAAGTTAACATTTTAAATGTTACACATGTTTCGTAAGGCGCACGTTTCTTGAGGCGCTCCTCATTTTATTTGTTTATTAAATGTAACATCGCAGCGTTATCTAATAAGATGTTGACACATTTTAGGGCAGCTAAAAAATTATGCCATTTTAACACTTACAACTGTTGACATTTTGTCATGGGCTTTTTAAGAGAGAAGAGATGGATTGTGTTGCCGTTTTTTCGGTCACCGCTTTTTTTTTTTTTTTTTTTTGTGGTCACCGCTAGAATATAGTTCCCGGTCAGGCTGTAAGAGACACCATTGATAGATTAGCATTACTGAGAACAGGATCCAGACAGGTATGATTTCGCGCGTGAATCGTGGATGAAGCTTAATATATCCACTTGACACATCTCCTGATGTTCGGCCACATGCTGACCAGCAGAGGCGAGATTGGAACCCACGACCACCTGGTAGTGTGGACTGTCATGGCCTTGGTGCAGTCTTAATCGCTCTGTCAGCATGTATCTTGTTTGCTCTATACCTCTAATCTATTTCTGGAATGCCTCAGTTCGGTTTGGCTGATTTTTATCACAATCCTCTGGCTGCAACTTTCTCCACCCACAATACTGACCGCCATTGTATGAGTGAAACATTCTTGCGTAAGGTATTGAGCAACATTCAAAGAAGTAAACAGACAAATAAACGCACAAGAAATAAATACAAGGGTGACAGTCTTTGACAAAGATTCAATTGTCGACCTAGGACAGACTTCTCCGCTCTCGTTCGTTCTATCGAGAGAGCTCATCGGCACTCTTGAGTGTGAATGACCTTAAACAACTACTTATATCTCGATCATCAGCTCCTCATATAGAATATATACATTCTTGTCTGACATGCCCAGTCGACATCTTTGAGACGATAGCGTTTGGTTCGCCGTCCATGTAAACCATTCAATTACACAATGTGGTTTGGTAATCGCGGTCTTTGAAGTAATGGAGGGGGTGGAGGGCGTCAGAGTGTTCATTTATTTATTTATTTGATTGGTGTTTTACGCCGTACTCAAGAATATTTCACTTATACGACGGCGGCCAGCATTATTGTGGGAGGAAACCGGGCAGAGCCCGGGGGAAATCCACGACCATCTGCAGATTGCTGACAGACCTTCCCACGTACGGTGGGAGAGGAAGGCAGCATGAGATGGACTTGAACCCACAGCGACCGCATTGGTGGGAGGCCTCATTGTGCAGCGGTAGCGCGCTAACCGACTGAGCTACGGAAAAAGTGGATAACACTGAATTATGATGAGGCTAACGGGCTGAACAGTGACAGTTTAGACTAGCCAAATACTTATACACAAGTGGCAATGTCGTTGCACGTGCCAACACAGAACACTCCCTTGGTAATGGCAAAACAGAGCAACGCAATATCTACTCAACATGAGTCCCAAGCTTTCGTGTACTATGTAATTAAGGTGTGTGTTAGTTAAAAGAAACGTGTACTGCAGTACGCCAATGGAAAACGAGATAAAGGTCGCCCTTCCCAAAACTCGACCGCCTGGGAATTGTTCAAGCTGAATGCGCTCCGAAGTGTTTTGTTTACGATGTGTTGTCACATTAGTTCTTAGTTATCAGCCACGTCAGACAGTAAACAAAATACGGCAATCACAGCTAGCTCCCTGTGTCATTTGGTTTCTCATGCGAGACAGGAATTTAGAGACCATCGCCGGTTTCTGATACGTTATGCGCAGTTTGTAGTTCGTCGTCACGTTGTGGATAGTTTGATATGGAATACGATATGTTTGGATATGGAAGAAAAGAACAGTCATAGCGTTAATCAAAGTAGTGCGGTTGTTCTCTTGAAATTTAACGGTGCTTGCATGTACAGGTTACATCAGTCATTCAGTTGCGATGTTAGATATGCAACGCTGCATCATTGGTACCGAAGACACCACACACTAATGCTTTTATACAGACACCAGTAACAAAAACGACTCATCTGTAGTGCTGCTTCATTAGACCATCATGTCAAAGACACCAGACACAACGCCAGGTCCAGTTTATACGCTGTGCAGACACCAGCCACGATACCGACACATCAATAGTGCTGACTCATCACGGATCATCACGTCGTAGAAACCAGATGCAACGCTGTACGTCCCAGTTTGTACACTGTGCAGAGACCAGTCATAATATCGACACATCTATAGTTCTGATTCAATGGAACATCACGCCGAAGACACCAAACACAACGCTATACACCCTAGTTTGTACACTATACCGAGACCAGTCACAAAAACGACACGTCTGTTGTGCTGCATCATTAGAACATCACGCCGAAGACACCAGACACAACGATACACCAGTAAACTATATATGTATAAGCAGACATCAATCCCATTACCAACACATCTATTTATAATAGTGCTGCATCACTGGAACACCATGCCGAAATATATTGTATTTATTTATTTATTTATTTATTTATTTGATTGGTATTTTACCAGGTACGCAACAATATTTGATTTTTACGACGGCGGCCGGCATTATGATGGGAGGAAACCGGGCGGAAACCCACGACCATTCCTAGGTTGCTGGCAGATCTTCCCACGTACGGCCAGAGAGGAAGCCAACATGAGCTGGATTTGAACTAGAGTGACCACATTGGTGAAATATATTTGCATGTGAAGCATGTCTGTTCATTTTTGCCGTGTATTATATACGCACCACGTTACAGAGGGTTTCTGGTGGCCATACAATAGTACAATAGGCCATAAAACAGGCCACACAAATGGCGATTTTCAGCGACACGCGAACTACGGTAGGAAACGTTTATGTCTGAACTTGCTTGTTTAAACCTGGCATGCGTGTCGACATAAGTCTTTACACCTGTATGGCCAGCCTGCAGTGTCTACTGAACAGAATTACATATATGATAGTGTATAGAATCCGAGAAGTCGTATTGTCGCTCATATACGAAGGAGTGACACCATTCCAGTTAAGTGTGAATAGTGCCTTAAGTGTCGACCTGGATACGAAGGGTAGTGAAATATATAAACAAATTTTTGGACTGTTCGGGAATGAAAACGTATATAAATTATCAGCAAGTATGTAACTACCCTGATTCTTCTAATTTTGGGGACGGGTATCGGTAGTGCTGAAAGTAAAAAATTATCTTTGTCTTCCTTTTTTTAAGCTAAGTAAAGACATGGAGATGTTGTTCAGTAGATGGAATAACCATGTGAGAAAAAAGACTTGGTGTCTTCATGTTATAACTATTTGTATATTGGTTAAAAGGGGCAGACCAAGTGTCCTAATATTTAGACTGCGAAAAACTGTCCAATTTCGCGATGTGTATTTCAGCTCCCATTTTCACGCGTAAAACGGCTCTAATTCGTTATGTAAAACACATGTATCAAAGGTCACCCACGTTCGATTAATGCCGAGGTCTCGTGCAAATGAAACGTGATCAGCATTTTACAAAAGCAGAGCAACTGTGCTACAGGCTTGAGGCATTTTAACAATAGACTTAAAACATCCTGCTTATTTCGTAAATCGTCGTGCACAAGTATATAGCAGCTTGCAGCGAAGCCCTATATGGGTGCATTCCTTACAGATGAAATAACACGCTTTACTCTCTGAAAAGCTACTGTGTACAAGTGCTACGCACAATTGTGGCAAAAATGCACATTCACATAATTATGTGTGTGCCAGCAGTACACAGTTAGTGTAATTTGTGTAAGACATCCACAATGACGTGTGTATGTCGTATACATTCCACAGACAATCTGTGTACCACTGTTGGGTATACATTGTGGATGTGTACAATATCGTGTACAATTGTTTTACAGAGTAAGAGACAGAAAAAACACGGGTTATCCGCCATTGTGAAGCCAATTTCAGTCATTCCAATATAAACAGCCTACATATCATCATTGTTTCACAGAAACCGTTCAGGGGCAGTGCAAAAATACAAACGTATACACGATCCCTTTATGTTTACACATTCTTTCTCATTTCCATCCATCTATCTGAATGCCCGATGTCAAATAGGGCCTATGTTGACCCATATAAGGTTATGTATCTGAACTAATAATCCTATCAACCTATAAATGTTTTGTTCTCGGCATTTGCACTGCGTATGTCTGACAAGTTGACAATGGAGGATCTCATAAGATGACCTTTTGCTATGACTTTTCACATGTGTATTGTTCAGTGACAGTTCAGAAAGGTATCTCGAGATTGAAATGCGGGAAACGGTGAAAGTCGTTCAGGGCGTTTAGGTATTATAACCCCTTGCGTAATATCAAACTTCCCAGTCGTCATCACTTAGGAGAGTTTCACTGCTGATATATAATCGTTACAAAAAGAGTCTCTCGAGGTCACTACAAGTTCATACATATCTCAGCAAGGGAATCTGTTTTCAAAACAAAAGGGCTAGTTTAGTTTTAATCCCCTGGACTTAAGCGGGAATACCTGCCATCCCAAATACACGGCGCGTTCTGTCGCCTGCAGTTTGCTTGAGCGCGTGCCAGGGGGTGACGTCATCAACAAGTCCACACTCGCACAGCTTCGTAATGGCTCTCAGACCCGCAGCCCTGCCATGTTTCAGTAGGTTTGCCCAGAAGTACCATCAGATCCACGTGACCGCTAGCTAATACTCGACTGTGCACATGCTGCCTATATATAAGGTTTTAAAGGACAGCGGAGTCAATTTCTGTATGAGTTGGAGGAGAGAATGACAACTGCACCTGTAATCTATCTACCTATCCTTTTGAGTAGTACATTATTGTGGACATCAGTCAATGCAGGTAGGTGCCATTTGTGAAACTGTTCATTTACAGACTAATTGGTAAATTAAATATGCAAGAGATCGGGCGCCTACTTAGGCCTACTCTTACATATCACCAGGTGCCAAATGCTATCTCATCGTCACAGCAATGCTGGCCTACTGGCTATAGAAGATTCTTGAAGTAATCACTGAACACAGCTGTCTTGTCCCCTTTGCAAATAGAAAACGGCGTATAAGATGGAGTGGTGTAGCCTATTATACGTTTGGTGTAGGCCTGCCTTCATGATTGATGGCGTTTGGCTCTTTCATCTCAATTATACAGCCCCGGCAAACGCCAGGCAGCAGGAGTCTGACGCCACGATTTTAATGTCAAATGTTTCATCGTCAGCTGTCGATAATGACGCCACATTTAATATAGAACGAAGTCACGGTGGAAAGTGATACATTGTAACATTGTAGACAATGCAAAGCAACCACTCTATGCTGTAACAACGGTTCGAGGTTCCGCGTCACACTAGCGCCACCTGACGGGTCAAAAAACAATATGCCTCCTTCCCATTGACAACAAATGTGACAACCGGGTAGAGTTTCAATTAACATTGTCACGACATTTATAAGGGCTAAGAGTTTCTTATTATCCTCAACCACCATAATGCTGACCGCTGTTGTAAAATTGAAATATTTTTGAGCACGGCGTAAAAGTCGAGTGAAATAAATAAATATAAACATATGCATAAATGTCTTTTTGACTAAAATAATGGCAATGTTATTTTCTATTTATAGCAAGATGTTATGTGCTATCATATACCCCCCCCCCCCCACACACATATATCAATGTATTTCGCATGGCGGTTTAGGGAACTGTATTTTGGGATATTTTAACAGAACGTAGTGGTGTAAATAATTGAAATTTATCATGGGGAAGTGTCATCTGAACCGCATGAAATGGTTACTGTTCGGCCTTTGCTTCCTTTTCACGGAGAGGAACATGTGGAATTATAGCGTTTGTTACTGACACAGATCGCACGAAGATCTTAAAAATAACGTTGAACTTTGCAGAGGTTTGGTCTGTCGCGAAGGAGTGGGCAATTTTGATAGGGTGTGATCTGTTCACACTCGCTGATGCTCGCAATATGTTTATAAAAATATCGACGTATATTTTTTCCCCTTGGAAAATGTGCGTTAATGGTCTTTACTATGCAGAGTATTATACTAAAGGAAAGCTCAGATGAGCTCTCATGAATTATTGGTTATTGCATTATAGATATTTAGATATAGCCTCTCATTTCAAGATAGTTTAGGGAAGACATTTGTTTATAAATCTGTGAAAGACATTCCACGGCTTATAATGTCAAGGAACCTTGCAGCGCTTGGAAAGACACAGACACGTTCGTGATGTGATCAGCATGAAGCGTGGCGTCTTTCACGGGTCTAACGACACTGTACTTTGCTGTACTACCGCAAGGCGTATTGAACATGTGTAGTTGTAATGACCAGTTCTAATAGCACTGCTTGACCACTTACTAAACAAACCGAAGCTTTTGTCTACCGCAATATGCCGAGGTCAAGACTGGACACGGTCTTCTAAGCTCAAGCCTGTCCATTTCAGAATACAAGGAACTAGCTCTCAACAGACCAGTAAACACTGCGCTCATTATACATGTCTAAGTGGTTTCTTTGTCCGGTAAGCCTGTGAAGAGCGGTTACCAGCGGGAGAACTATTTGTCGGCGGGATATTACTGACACTCGGCATGGCTAATTCTCGGTCTGGGCTTTTGTAGAATTGTTGTTGTTATGATAACTGACCATTGAACACCTACATGCATATATTTAAAATGTACTGAAAAATGGGAAGCATGAAGGCGGGTAGATCTTGGAGTAGACTAGCGGATTTTAGCTTCTACGAGCGATTTAGCTCTCGCTCTGGCAACAGACATATTTTGCGCCTTGTAAACTGCAATCCTTAATTCACGTTCGCCAAGTTCAAGTAAACCGGATTGTGAATAGTCTTTAATTTTCTTTCAAAAATGTTCGTTAATTTGCACCTGATTTGTTTTTTGGTGTGGATTTTTCACAAAACGTGAAAATCGATTCCATGTTATCCCAAAAAATAATAATTACAAAAAAGAGGCCAATTGAAGGAAATTTTAGGGTAAAATAACAGGAAAACAGGTAGCATCTGGAATCGAACCTTCATCTTTACAGAAGTTAAGGATAGTGTTTACTTGAGCTGGCTGTTTTTGGTCAAGTCCCACTAAACACTGTGTGTGGGTCGGCGTTAAACCCCAAGCGAGTTTGACTCTTACCCCTTGACGTTGACGCGATAACAGTTTTATACTGGGCACTCGTTATAAGTACCATCCAGTTGTGGTATGCAGCGGGCGAGTGAATAAATAGCGTTCAATAGCTCTCTGGTATCACCTTTTAGATATCTGGCTGTGTTCGTACATATAACATTTATATGCTCTCTTATCGCAAAGGTATTCTGAAATACTGCCAGTGTGGAGTTAAAACCAAATCATTGTCTCCAATGCGATCTCTGTGAGTTCAAACCCAGCTCACGCTAATCTTCTTGCGCCTTACATGGGAACGTCCACCAGAAATCTGCGGATGATCATGGATTTCCACCGGGCTCTGTCCGGTTTCTGCCATTCAAATAAATAAATATTCCATCGCATTTGTATCTGGTTGATGTTAAACAAGCCATGCCACAGTGTGTCGTATGCCACCTCAAAGAATGTATCTATCAAAAACAAAGTCTTTTGTTATTTTAGACAACAATTACTTCCCCCGTCGTTTTGTAAGCAGAGTATCGTGACAACTTCAGCAAATGACGCAAGGCGATACGCAATTCAATGAAAATACGTAATTTAATGGAATCATGTATCACTGTGCAGATTAAGTCGAAATATTGAATCAGGGATCGTCATTCGTCATTCTGAAACTATGAGAGTGGGTTTACCAGTGGGAATGGAAACGGCAGTGTGTCATGCAGCGGTTCTGGTGCTACATAATTTATACAGCTATTATCTTTTCACGATATCGGTACAGCTATTTACAGATCTGACACATGGCGATCGATAGCAGAGGCAGAGGTCACTTTAATTCCTGAGGATTCAAAATAATGTATCGGCCGAATCAAAATGCTTTGAAGATCTTGCGTTTTCCTTCGTACTTCTGTCATAGAAGCGTTGAAAGTTGTTTTCGGTTCATCACTTCCAGACAGAAGTATAAAAGTGCTACCATTTTTGCGTAACGGTGCTGCTATATGTTTGTTTGAGAATGCGGCCATTTTAACTGATGTTGCCGTTTTAAGTGTGTTGCCATTTTGCATAAAGATGTGTCCAATTTGCAACCATTCCACCATTCTGTAATATTAGACTGCTTGCCTTTTTCACAATGCTTAAGAAAAACAAATGGCTATCTCTGACTGGACAAAAATTGGTTTGGTGTTTTGCGATTTCCACTACACAAAACCAGAGGGTAACAGTGGAATGGTGTAATGCATGACACAAGAGCCTCTCACCAGTGCGGTGACGGGGAGTTCTAAGGCCATACGTGCATAGGAAGGTCTGCCGGCAACCTGTGTTTGGTTGTAGATTCTCCCAGGGCTCTGCCCGGTTCCCTCCCATCATAATGCTAGCCACCGTCGCGCAAGTGAAATATTCTTGAATACGACCTAAAACCCCAATGAAACAAATAAACAATTAACAGTGAAACATGGCATAGAGAAACAAAGAAATAAATGATGTGTAATGGCTGACTGAATTGTCCTTGACATCTAAATCATAGACTGACAAACGAATGAACATTTCATCAAAGTTTCTATAACATTATCGCCAGGGCAGGTCTCAGGCAATATCCCGTTACCGTTATTCGATCCGCATTTATGTCACCGTCCATTTCACAGCAAGCTTCAGAATATCTGTGTAAGCTAGACAAACAAACATCTGGTTGCAGACTGATCAGTTTGACCTTCCGCCACACCCCTTTGCCCCCCCCCCCCCGGCCCACTACATTGGTGATCGATTACCTTCAACAAGCTCTGATGACTTAATTTATTAATAAATGACCAGACAAACCAAAGATCAATAACAGATAGCACGCAATCTTCTGTGACAGTATAGTTGGATAACTCCATGTTCAAAAGCTCGTCCTGTAAGACAACCTTGCCCTCAACTCCCCTTACGCTTCACCTGCCTCTCCACCACTCTCTGGAGAGCGGGATGTGGGGGGAGGGGCGACGGGGGCCAGAGGGGAGGACAGGCTTGATTGTTGACAGCAGTGGACGTAGCTACATGACGCTAAAAACAAAACGTCCACTTGATCGAGTTGTGGAAGGTTACGTATGCCTCACGTGTCTCTAACACCCTAACACGTGTCACACACATAGGACGTCACATACTTTTAAACAACGGCAGAAGCGCTGTTACATATTTCAGGACACAACGGGTTATATTGTACCATTATAATATATATTAAAAGAAGAATGTTCGCAGCCAATAGGTACACATAGAAACCAATATACACCAAAGTATTTACACATAGAAACCAATATACACCAAAGTATTTACACATAGAAACCAATATACACCAAAGTATTTACACATAGAAACCAATATACACCAAAGTATTTACACATAGAAACCAATATACACCAAAGTATTTACACATAGAAACCAATATACACCAAAGTATTTACACATAGAAACCAATATACACCAAAGTATTTACACGTAGAAACCAATATACACCAAAGTATTTACACATACAAACCAATATACACCAAAGTATTTACACGTAGAACCAATATACACCAAAGTATTTACACATAGAAACCAATATACACCAAAGTATTTACACATAGAAACCAATATACACCAAAGTATTTACACATAGAAACCAATATACACCAAAGTATTTACACATAGAAACCAATATACACCAAAGTATTTATTTTCCTACAAGTTTAGGATGAATGTTTTTAAGTTACAGCCTTGAAGCTGCAGTGCTTATGTATTACATGTACCTAACTTTTCTCAACCATATGTATATTACACTGTGTGACGTACTGCATGGAAGGACCAAGGAATACATAGCTTCGTACCAGTTTTTGGAAGACCACACACACCCACCCCATATCAGCTCCAGAAAGGTGTGACCACGTCGTATTTTATGCATGGCAATTCCTAATTGTTATTCGAGGTTTTGAAGCGTGAAATTTGTTTATCTGCGAATTGGTTTGTATGGTAGGCGATCATAAACAAATGGTGTTCAAATCGCGGGTGAAATGTTTTAAGGCACAATACGGCCTCCAAACACCGGCAATTTATGACCCACTTGCCATTCAACGAGGCATAACGTTTAAGTGCGATTGTACCGAGACAAACTCGTAACAATGTTAAGGGGGTCAACGCCACTGGCCTTGTCACTATGGAGGTAACACGGCTGTTTCAGCTCATTGTGTTCTGACAGCATTTGAACTAATGTACCCGAAACACTAAAGAGAGGACTTGGATAAAGTGCGTATTCAGGTCCCGCTCGACGATTGACAGGTGTAAGTGTAAATGTGATCATAAATTTTGCTAGAGAACATTTTGTCACGGCTCAGCATAGCAATCACACAAAAATACGTCCTTCAAAGTAGTGCACGTTTAAGAACCTTGTTATTTGTACATTAGTGAAATAACATAATTTTCCTCACTGTAGTGAAATATCATTTTTGTTTTTACATTTTGACATTGTAAAATCCGATGCCATACTTGGCGTGATAAAAGAATCATTTTCTTTTATAATGTTCCAATCAGAGCTGAGCGGGATGACGTCAGAATACAAGTTTAGTAAATTGTTACAACCATGTGTCACGCTGTAAGACACGACGTCATACAAGAGGTAATAGATATGACTTCACGTTCTCCACTTGTCTTGGGAGGCCTACAGCTAAAGACATTACTTAAAACGTCTATAAATACAAAAAAAATTGCAATATTGTGAAAGTAAGGTGATAAACAGAATATTTCACAGTGAAGGATCATTACCATAAATATTGTTCTCGAAAAAGGTGGAAATGATACACGGTAAGACGAAAAGTTATTATTTCCATCTCTCTTCATCGCATGGTATGACGGTTGATGGTATTCAACCATCACTGTGCAATATCCTCTGTGTGTACCAACAGGCACCCTCTCAATTGGTTAGCGCTCTATCGCAGCGCAGTGACCCAGAAGCCTCCAACCAATGCAGTCGCTCTGAGTTCAAGTCCAGCTCATGCTTGCTTCCTCTCCGACCGTACGTGGGAAGGCCTGCCGGCAACCTGCGGATGGTCGTGGGTTTCCGCCGGGTTCTGTCCGGTTTCCTCCCACCTTAATGCTGGCTTCCGTCGTTTAAGTGAAATATTTTTGAGTACAGCACCAATCAAATTAAATAAATATAATAAACAGACACTCAAGACTTGTTATGTCTGTCACATTCTATGCCGCATACTTTGAAACAAGTGGATAATGTAGTTTAATGTTTTCACGTGTATCACCTAGCTAAATATCACATGCTTTCCTTGGGGCCGTTTTTGTTCCATATCCTCATTTACAAATCGTTGATAGGGTATTATCTCCATATCACGTCCCACCAGTCGGCGGAGCTCCCCTACGCATTCATGTATCGCGTGACTGGCTCACCATGTCATATTATTCCAAATCCTTTTAAACGGACATAGGAGAATTCTTCTTTCAGACATCTGATCCCTAATATTGTGTAATCAAAGTATTTGTCTCGTGTACCTCAAAGGCTGGAGATTCAACCCTGTCTCGAGACGTAATACCTCATATATTTAACTTCAAGTCAAGCCTTCAGCTTTGTACTTTACTCCAAAAACAAATGTGTAACAGGATACTAAATATGAATTAAATCCGCCTGTTTTGTGGCTTAATACGGATCTTAGCTGACGTGCTGTTGAACAAAGGGTCCAGGGACTGGGGAGTGGTCAGGATATTTTCATGACCATAAATTTCAGAGCCAATTATCCGCGCAAAATAAATTTATATGACCAACTGTGCGCATCAACTGTGTCTTATGGTTCTTTCACAATTTATAATAGCCATTCCAATCGGCGAGGGTAGCTATTCCCAGTTTAATTTAGAAAATATTTATGAATTCTTAATCCCATTGAATCCCTTTCCTGTTTTTGAAATTTTATATTTGGTTTGTCCGAAGGAGCAGCAGTCTTTTCGGGTTTTTATGATGCCATGTGCCAGTCGGTAACGCACTTATTCAGTGCGTCCGTCTTGTAACGACATACCATTTACATGTGTTACAAAGGTGTGCTTTGTTCTCGGCCCACTTGTGACAAATGCACAAGGTACCGTTATGCTTGTGTGGTGGGTCGAATAAAAACAAGCAGCCTTTGTTATCCTGAACCGAGGCGTGGTACTCAGTCGTGCGAAGATTATAGAGGGGTACCGAATATCGTAAACACCTTTGAGGAATTTGGTCTATTGCCAATTTACACAAAGCGCGCTTAGGCTGTTTGCCGGAGATTTGGTGTCTAGAATTATTCGGGTTTGGAATCAAACCTAATGGCAACTTAGCCCTGGTGCATCCACGACGACCTTTAGAAGAAAATAAAAAGCGGAGTGCGTGCTAATCAAGAAAGAACTCAATTTGTCTTTTTTAATAAGGTACAAAATAGAACATGTTTACATCGAACCCCCGGTATTATTACATCGACAGACTATCCTTCAAAGAGATATTCACATGATATGCCTGCCTTATCTTATATCAGTGTGTAACTGTAAGCCAGTTATTCCGTTATGTATGTATGTCAGGCAACATCAGGGGAGTGTCAACATACATCGCTTTGTCGGACAACTTGTGGTTTGTAATAAAGAACCTGATAGAAAATTCTCGAGAGTTGATAGTTCTGATAACAAAATTAGACATCTCTCTGAATGTGGTCTGTGCTGAAATGGTACCTACATGTATATTTTTGAATGAGCATGTTTTTCTTTTCATGTGTTAATATTACCTTTACATATATATTTAATCAAAAACTTCAAGATTACCTGAAGAGACATCTTCAATTAGAAAACCCGATTACTGACGCTTTAAGAATTTAATGGGATATTCAGGAATATATATCTGTAATTCATTTTTTACATTTTATGAACAGAATTCATGAATCAGTGTTTTATAATTTCGACAAGTAGGCTAAGTCATCTGTTCCACGTGGAGGGCATCGAATGCCAAATCTTCTTTGTTTAGATTCTCTAAACAGAATGTTTAGTGAAGATGTACACAGACATTTATTTCGTGAATAGTTCACTTTCTCTTTAAGTAACAGATATTTAAGGTGAAACAATGGGGAACTCGTAATACTCCTTCCCGCCTTTAACAAAATGGTCCAAAGCTGCGTACTTCGTTCTTTCGTGGAGTACGTCATGTCTTTAGCTGTGTGTGTGTGCACACAAATCATTTAGGTTAGTGCACAAACACTGCAGCGTCACAGCAGGAAACAGTGCATTTACTGCGATTCGGACCCTTTTGTGTAGCCCGTCAGAATCTCCCATTCATTATGAAAACTTTCACCAAATATTATCAGAATAGAACTTCTTGTGACCTATGTCTGTCTGTTGTATTTTCTCATTGTGCCTCCCTCGACGAATATTTTCTGGGAATTACGATAGAAAAAATCCGAGAATACCTCGTCATATCATCACGTCTTTCAGGTTGCATGTGCATTTTATTTTCACACGACACACTTAAAATGATGTTTATTACATCAGAGAAAATTAGTGTTTTATTATTTAAATTCAATTCCTTTCCACTTTTGGACTATATGGTGTGAAAATCTAGCTGTTGCTCTGTACATTGTTGTTGAACTATTCCCGAAGCCTCAGTCACCCGGCATTGTTATTTTTCTGTCGATAAGCCAGATTCATTCATCCACCCTATGTCTTTCAGACGCCAGTGATGTGAAGATAACGCATATCGAGCCCAGAGAAGGGTCGACAGGGGGCGCCACCAGGCTCACCATCCATGGCCGAGGTCAGTAACACCCTCTGAGCAATGTCACTAATGTCACAATGTCACTAATACCCTGAGCAATGTCAGTATTACGCTCTGAGCAATGTCAATAACACGCACTGAGCAATAGCAGTAACACGCTCTGAAAAATGTTAGTAACACGCTCCAAGCAACGTCACTGACATGCTCTCAGCAATGTCAGTAAAACGCTCTGCGCAATGTCAGTAACACACCCATAGTAATGTCAGTAATACACTCATAGTAATGTCAGTGACATGCTCTGAGAGCATAATATGCTCTGTCAGTAACACGCTCTGAGTAATGTCAGTAACACACTCTAAGCAATTTTGAGTCTTCAGGTCACAGGGTGGACGACTGCTTGATTTTTAACGTCTTAAAATCATTTTGTGATCATTGAAATTTCTTGGCAGACCATGATTAGACTATGTCACATCACAAACAGTTGGCATAAATGCTTACTTTTCACATCAATGCGATATTTCTAAGGTGAACGAACGCCAGAAGAGAAACACCACACTGAGAATACCACATGAATAACAATAGACCAAAAACACATGAAGAACACAACACCAAGAACACAACACATCAACAGAAACACGACACGAAGAACACAACAAAAGAACACACAATAACAAAACAAAGAAAATCATAAAACCAAGAATATTACAACAAAAGCATCAGTAAAGACATGCCCAAAAAGACAGCCCATACGGAGAACACAGCACCAAGAACACGACGACAGTAACACCCAAACGAAAACACCACAAATGATAAATCAGGCCTCCAACACGCCACTACCATGAAAACCTCAATAAAAACACCACAGCAGTAACGCTACAACAACAGCACCACTACAGGAATGCCGCAGAAGATAAACACCTTCGCGCCAACACCTCCGATAATATAAACACAGTTCTAAAAAGCGAATTTCATTCCGAAAGAGTTGGATACTCCAAACAGTTAAATTCCATAAATAACTGTAATGAATACTTTGACTAACGATATTTATTTGGCCACCATTTAATTCAGCTGTTTACGTCTCATAGAACGCACATAAGTAAAGGTTTACACTTTAGCATCGCCACCACCTTTAGTTGTTTCAATTTTTAGTTGTTAACGTAAACGAGTTTGTTTTTGTGGGTCAGATTTCGCCTCCAGTGAGTTCAACCACGGGGAAGGTAACGAGAATGTGGGTAACAAAGTGGACTTGGTATCACTGACGCGATCTTACCCCTGTGAGATCCACAAAGATGGCACCACGGAGTTACAGATCATGTGCATCACACCGGCGTGAGTATGGACGTAGCCAGATGGATGGGCTTTAGCTCTTTCCACATCACACATACATACATGTAGAGTGGTATGTTTTGTTGGTAACTAAGCACGTAGTCGTATCAGGGTCCATTTTCACAAAAATTCGTAAATGAATTTCTCGTAACATTCCTCGTAAATCACGCCACCTCATGGCGCTATAATCGACAGGACGTCTTTACGAGAAAAACTGCGAAAAAAGTGACTTACGAAGTTATGTGAAAGTGGCTCCCAAGCTGCATATCAAGTGTTTTTGTTTGTTTTTTGGGTTTTTTTTTTTTTCAGTTCTACGGTACAAGAGTGATATGTCTTTAAAGAGCGGGTCCTCCGTGGCCAAGGGGATTGGCGCGCTAGCGCTAGACCCCTATACCTCTAACCAATGCGATGGCTGTGAATTCAAGCCCAGTTCCACGATGGCTTCCGCCAACGACCTTCGAACGGTTTTAGTTTTTCGGTTTCCTCCCACCATAATGCTGGTCGTATAACTCAAATATTCTTGAGTACGGCGCAAAACAAATGAAATAAATGAATAAATGATTAAAGATAAGACCCTCTTTTAGTTATTGTAATGAAATGGATAACGATTTGGATCCAGTCAAGAATTGGATTCTGAAATATTTGTATATGTGCATGGCGTACCATTTTACGTTAAAAATGATGTTCATGTAAATCCTAATTGCGCTCTATATGCCTGGGTAACGTTAGGCCAGGTATGATTCACCCAAAACTAGCCCGTTATATGAGCTCTTCATACGTATGTCGTAAAATACAAACCAATACCATAAGTCACTGAACGTTTCTGTTTTACAGGCGAATGGTGGAGGACGATTACTACGTCAAGGTGAAGGTCGATGGGGAGTCCGTCCCCAATGAGAACCACTGTAGCTACTGGCGGCATCCCAAATGCCGACTTTCGGTGAGTCAAAGATATACATATAGGCCTCGAGAACCCGCACCACTGTAACTACTAGCCGCATCCCAACTGCCGAATTTAGGTGAGGCAAAAAGATAAGCCTCCAGTGTATGTGTAACTATTGGCGGTATCCAAACTGCCAATTTAGGTAAGGCACAGATATACATGTAGGCCTCTGGTTCCAATACTGTAGCTACTGGCGGCATCCCATCTGCCCACTTTCGGTATGGCATTGACGTATTCCTCACTGTAACTACTAGTGACATCCCATCTGCCCACTTTCGGCAAGACAATGACATACTTCTCACTGTAACTACTGGTGACATCCCATCTGCTGACTTTCGGTAAGACAATGGCGTGCGCCTCACTGTAGCTACTGGTGACATCCCATCTGCCAACTTTCGGTAAGACAATGACATACGCCTCACTGTAACTACTGGTCACTGAATCAGTCAGTCAAGTTTTCATAGGTATATCCCATCTCCACCGTTAACGATACCTAATTTTCTCTCCTGTGTCTCTGTTTCAGGTGCGCCAAAGTTACACACCGAGTATCATCAACATTGATCCCCCTTCAGGGCCCCCAGGTAAATCCTTGCCCCTTTCTGTACCCTAACATGAATAAGGTGATGTCTTGTTTTCTGTAGCATTAGGGTACACCCTAAAACCTGTAATGAATGAAAACCCGGAAAAGAGGAAAACCCAGAATAGTGGTACCCAGGTATCTATAAACGGCTATATACGGGAAACCTGTTGCTTCGATCGTACCAAACTTAACGGTGTTGGAATGATCAAATTCTAAGCTTTCTAAAGATAACATATTTGTGTCTTTATCGGTCGATTTTCGTTGTTAATTTTTTTATCGGTGCTAAAGCCCATACTTATTAACTGCTTACTTGGTCGACGATGGTCCAGTTTATAGGTAGAGGAATTCAAAGCTTCCATAGTAAATAATCGTCCTTCTCCAGGTATCTGGTAAAAGACCTGATATAGACAATTGCACACGGAGCAAAACCAGGGGCCGATTCCGCAATGCTATTTATGACTTAAGTCAAAATTTAAAACACTGTCACAGTGCTTTGTTTTCAGATTGGAAGTTGAAATTTTGAGACATTTGTCTGAGGATAATATTGTTGATGTTGTCAAAATTTTAGTTTCGACGGCCGCAAAAATAAGTGTCTAAAATGACATTTCAAATTTTGACTAAAGTTAACCATGGCTTCGTGGAATCTGCTGCAGAGTAGCGACGACAGTGTGATAGTTGACAAATGCTCACACGTTACTGGTGAATTCCAGCCTCTTGTAAATATACCTCAGGTAAGTTTTTATTCTAACCATTAATTTTGGTGTTTAAGAACAAGTTACACCCCCTCCTCCCTAGTACAGCTTAAGGAGAACTAGGTAAAAGAAATTTACAGTGATGATGAAACCAACTTAATAGACGTCACTGGTCGAGAATATACTCAAAGAGTGTACGCCCAACAGCATGAAAACAATGCAAAGGGACCAGAAATCCCCTGACTTAAACTATATCAAAGCCATGTCAATCTGAGACGAAAAGTATACAAACCAGATCTGTATTTCAGGGGCGACATCCCAGCTAGAGACCAGAGACGTCTCTATCAAGGGCCAAATACTGAGATGTGAACCATCTTATTCGTTGATGCGATTTTTCTCAGAAACAACCAGAAAAAGGCCTTGTGTCTTCCTAATCTTTGAAACTGGAGGTCTTGTGCAATTGAAACTGGAGGTCTTGTGCAATTGAAACTGGAGGTCTTGTGCAATCGTTTCAGATACAACAATCACTGTCAGAGGTCGTCTGTTTTCTGACCGGAGGGGAAGTCACCTGGCTGAGAGCTCAAACGGAAAAACCGAAAAATTTCTCAGGTGAAGATGATTTAAAGGGTTGCATTTCTGTATCCCGAAGGTCTCACTATTTTGTTCATTTATGGTGGTCTCACATGTTTAATTGACGATGGCCTCACTTTTTTTCCTGACGGTGGACTCACTTTTTTCATTTACTGTGATCTCACTCTCTTCAGTTACAGTGGTCTCACATGTTTTATTTACGGTGGTTTCACATGTTTCAGTCACGGTGGTCTCACTTTTTTCGTTCACGTTGGTTTCACATTTTTGTCACATGTTTCATTCACAGTAGTCTCATTTTTTTTTCCATTCACGGTTGTCTCATCTCCTTTAGTTTCTCTTTCATCATCTCTTGTCATCGTCTGGCTTTCGTTTTAACGTTGTTTCATCAAGCTGTTCCGTTCTGTTTTCAGGATTTACGTAGGCGGTTATGAATGTAAACTGTTAGAAGATCCAGAGGACGACAAGAAGTGAGTAATCACCAGCTGATCTCTGGATAAACCAGTCACGAAACCACCTGTACATCTGTAAATAGGTAGCAATCACGTAAGGTGTCGCGAAATACGAAAATATAAAAGTCAACATCCAGCCTTGTCATAGCACTGAGGTGACGGTATTTTCTGACCTCCACGCTGAATGTCACTACAGGTTTGATAACGGTTTCTGCCGGTCAGTGGATGTTATATATTTACCTTGCCCTTTACGTCTTTTCTTCAGTAATTATATTAACTGTTTCCATTTCGCAGGTTTTTGGTCAAGTTGGACAACGAAAACTCGGACAATGGATTCTTTACTTGCACAATTGCAAGCCAATATGTATGTAAGTCCACTATCTTTACATGGCCATACTGACCATCCAGTCATATTTCCAAGCGTTGGGCGTATTATGCGTGCCGAAGGACTTGATAATGCCTTCCTGAACACGCTTGCCCTTTTTCATTTATTTTCTGGTTAGGTTCTGATGTAATAATCCAAAATGATCGGATTCAACATGTTGAGTTTCTTCTGTTCGTCAGACTGCTTTGTATTGTACACAGATTGCCAATTCAGTAAATAAATGGACTGATGTTTGATTTCTGGCGCTGCATAACTGAAAACGGAACGTTATCTTTTAAATAGCACTTGATTATTTTAATGGGCCTTGAGACGGTCTGCCAGCAACCTGTGGATGGTCGTGGGTTTCCTCCGGGCTCTGCCCGGTTTCCTCCCACCGTAATGATGGCCGCCGTCGTGTAAGTAAAATATTCTCGAGATACGGCGTATAACACCAATCAAATAAAAAAAATATTATTTTAATGGGTTATTTTAAGAAAAAAATCTCTGGACAGTTTTCCCATCTTGCCGCTTAGATATTTGGTAGCTTCAGTGTATCATAAGGAGGTAAATAAAATTACCAGCCCCTGATCTCTTCCATAAGAGACGGCTAAAAAGGGGTATGTTAAACTCGGCACCCAATGTATACGAGGCCTGAGTAACTCTCTGCTTAAATGGGAACTATACTCCAATGTGATCTTTGAGTTCGTAAATTTTTCACACTAGTGTGTCGATTTTGTTTTGTAGACAACCAGAACGTAAGCTACATTGTGGAGGGAAAATACGGACGGTAAGAATAATGTTCTTCAAATGGAATGCTCGCTGAAACAGATAGCTGGTTTTTATTCTACTCAGTAACCAACGGATAATCAATTCTTATGATTAGGCAATTGAAGAATAAAGTTATAGGACAGTGGGAGCGAAACCCAACAAAGATATATCTGACTAAAATCTGTTTTGAGGAAGCTTCATTGCAAACATATTTTCGTGTTTATACTAAACCCTCAGACCGTGGAGGAGGGCTTCCCTGCTAAATGTTTTGTTGGGCTATAACTTTACGACAAATTAGTGCGTCCCGACTCCGTTTGTTTATCCTACTTCGCCAGTATTTCTTAACACCTGAACCCTCTTCTACAGTATGTCACTGTTTGTTGCCGCCCGTTTTTAGTGTGCTTGTGCCATGTATATTAGAAACAGTTATAACCTTGTTTGGGCAATGATTCACCGTATGCAACACCACCATGTTTAAGATGTCAGATAAGATGTGGAAAGAGTTTTGGGACAAAATTTGAACGGTAGCTTCAGCATGCAAAATTCAAAAGTAAGTTCTGACTGAACGATGCAAGGGATAATTTTTCTAGGTCGATTATTTTTAATTCGATTAGTCTTCCTTTATGCATGACAGTTTGGGTTTCCTCAATGGTTTCTTCTCCTCTGTCGTCAGGTCTCGTTCCGATCTCAGCATCCTCCGTGTCAGCGGAGACGGCACGATCTACACCTTCCAGTCTTACGCCGGTAAGAGTACAAATGATGATGTCCAGATGCTATGTGGGGAGAGTGGTTGACCTCATGGTTGACCTTATGTATTCATAGCAACTGGATCAGTCCATGTTTGTGGAGAGGGGGAACTCAGATATTACGTCTTTAGAGATTACACGACTCTTTGAAGGAAGCTGTTATACGGACTCTTAAGATCGAGGAAACCAGAGCTTGTCCAGAAGTGGGTTACAAGATAAGTCAGTGTTATTCAATGTTTAACCATATGTGGCAAGTACAATTTTTATTGCTGATTTATTTATGTATTTGTATTTTTTGCTTTACGCCGTACTCAAGAATATTTCACTTACACGATTATGGTGGGAGGAAACCGGGCAGAGCCTAGGGGATAACCACGACCATCCACAGGCTGCTAGCAGACATTTTGGCTACTGAGCATTTGTTACTCGGTGATGTAGAATTTTAGTCAGACAAGGTTATCAGTAAGGTTATGGCTTGTTCTTATAGAAATCACTTCCGTCAGTCCGTCCAGTGTAAGCAAAGCCGGCGGGGCGACTCTGACCATCACCGGGAAGAACTTTGACGAAACGAATTCTCCAGCCAGGGTGACGGTCGGAGGTAAAAGCATCTTCACCATTCCCATGAGTATTATTATAGTACAAATATTTGTAAAGAAATATCTACAATAAAGGAAATGAGCATCAGTTGGATGCCTTTTATTGGCATTTTATTCTATCTAAATGACATGTGCGTTACATGTTCATAAACGCAAATTGGTAAAAAGAGTCCAGGTTTCATCAAAATTCACACTCTTTAATGGTTACGTTTTAGTCATCTTTAAAGGAAATATAGAGATCCAGAACCAGAAATAAATTTCACCATTTTGACGAGATTGCATCGCTTGTAGAGCAGTCCATTGCCTGTTACATTTCAACTATGTCAGCCTGTGCTCAACAGTAGCGAATAGAGGCGTTAAGCAACAGTGAAATGATAAATAAATGAGAAAATCAGTTGTAGCTTGTAGTAATTAGACTGTGCGTTGTGATTCTAGGAGAAGCCTGTGACGTCATATCAACAACGTCGAATGAAATCACATGTACGGTCCCGTCTGAGCCTGCCTCCAAGGCGAATTACTCCGGTAAGTGATGACGTCACCGAAGCCTGTATACACAGCAGATAAATGAAACACTAGAGAATTCGAAATGACTTTATATCCATAAATATCCCTTAAACCACGAAAAACATTGTGCTCTTGTTATTGCCGGCACATTGGGAAACAATGGCATACATAAACACTGAAGTAAGACAATGCGTATCAGGTCAGTATTTTCGTACCTTGTATGTCAAGTGAATGAATGATATTTCGATGCATGTAAAACGAAATCATTTTTTACAGGAAACAGGGGTGTGGACTTCGAAGTATGGCCCAATCCTGGAATCAGTGACCTTGAGGACGTCCTTGACCTTGCTCAGTCTCCCAATTCCAATCACACAGAGGATTTCAAGGGCATGATATCAGCTGGAATGACCACCAGGTGTCGCACTGTCTTCGTTGCCCCTAGCAACAACTCCTACCAATTCATGATTGCATCCTCCAGCGCCATATCCAAGTTGTATTTGAGCGATAACTCAACGGAAAAGGTACGATTGTTAGGAACAGTGGAGTATTTCATGAGTATTGTGTTATATGAATGATGTGAAGTTTGACATGAATCGGGGGTGTGGTAGAAGAGACGTATCCCCGTATCCAATTTGTCCAATTTGATTTACTTATTTGATTGGTGTTTTACGCCGTACTCAAGAATAATTCACTTCTACGATGGCGGCCAGCATTATGGTGGGGAAAACCGGGCAGAGCCCGGAAGAAACCCACGATCATCCGAACGTTGCAGGCAGACCTTCCCAATTCCTTCCTTCTGAAAGGAAGGCAGTATTAGCTGGACTGGAACTCAGAGAGACAGCATTGGCTTCTGGGTCATTACGCTGCGCTAGCGCGCTAACCAAGTGAACCACGGAGGCCCCTGTCCACTTTGACTTTATATGGGGATCATGGGTGAACGATAAGACAGATATTTGGGTGGAACATCTGACATCATTGTGATGTCATAGATCAGTAGCTAGTCACTCCTCGCAAATCTAGACAAGAAGAATAAATAACGCGCAAGTAACAGGAGAACGCATGCCGGCATAAAACTGTTCCCACAAGACCATATGCAGGACTATCACAAACAACAATACTTCACATTATTCTTCATGCACCCAGATTAAAGACGATTTCTGTTTTGTCTTTTCCTGACAAAGTTTGATGTTTCAGATTGTATCCATACTAATTTACACAGCAGTAAATACTAGAATAAGGCAATTTGGCATGTGACGTTTCAGTGGCTTATTTCTCCCTCTGTGTTTTCAGACTGAGATTGCCTCATCCAGCTCCCAAGTCTCCGCTGTCCAGGATCTTCAGAAAGGATCCAGGTTACTTACAGTTTCATTTTCTGGTTTTAATAGTGCCCATGACTTATGAATTTATTTCCACATTACAGTCAAACGTCTTATGAATACACTCTGGTAAAGGTAAAATCTGTCTCAGTGAAATCGATATATGTACATGTAGCTCTCCAGTGAGAGAAGGCAATGCCCGCCTTAAAAACAGCCCCCCCCCCCCCCGATCGGTGAAAGCTTTCGTTCTGTTCCGTTATAGGTCATGGGATACACCTGTATAATAGGACTTACTGAAACAAAATGGTAGATTACAGACGCTGCAGGGTTAAAGTACAAAACGATACGGTGTTATACAGCTTGGAAATGGTTTGTGTGGACGGGAAATGCTGAATGATCACAAATGCTGATATTAAGAGGAAGATTTCTCTGTGGATTTGTGAACTGTCTACCTATGTATGTTTCTGTCTTCATTTCAAGAGATGAATCTTCAAAACATCGACAACATTTGATGCAAAACCCGCATAATGATTTAACCTATACCATATCTGACTTGTTTCAACTTCAGATTCGAGGGGAAAAAAGAGAAATGCTAGACAAAATGTGGTAAATATGGCCTAACTGATAACACTTCTGTTGTTTTATTATCAGCTATTTCCTGGACTTTGTGGGCCAGGCGTCCTCGGATTCTCCTGTACAGGTGGGTGTATGTGTCCTCAACACGAGATTTACCAGTGGCATGACTGGAGCGGCTAAACCAGAGAAGCAACGAATTGCCGTCAGATCCACTATCAAGAAGGAGATTCAGGTAAGTCTGCTTTTATCAGGTAAACAGTTCGGGCCGGGTCATTGAATTTAGCAGAAACATGGCCCCATCCCACGGATCGGTTACAGCACTATGTTGTTTGTAACTGACATGAAAACAAATACCTGAGCATGCAAAGATTACCATAACTGGATCATATGTTTTCAATATCCTGGGATGCTAGCCTGTGATGTTAGGTTTACATCTGTCTTTTGCAGCCCGTGATGCTAGCCTGTGATGTTAGGTTTACATCTGTCTTTTGCAGCCCGTGATGCTAGCTTGTGATGCTAAGTTTATCGTAGCTGTACCAGGGAATCACACGTCTTTAACAGCCTATGATGCTAAGCTGAGTTGATCGTAACTGTACCATGGGATCATAGGCCTAAGTATAGTACTCACAGCAGTTACAATGAACTATTCTGCTAAGTTGACCGTAATTATTCCATGGGGTCATATGTGATTATATGATATGATAGTTACAATGACCTTAGCTCATGATGGCTCCGTGGAAATTGGCCCTGTGCACTACTTTGTTATATATTATATATATTATTATATATATAATCGCAGTTAGCCATTATTGAATACCTTGGGGATTTCACCCATTTCCTCATTTCCCCTGTCTTGCAGACGCTGACGTTGTCCGATTTTACCGCCGTGTCCGGTAGAGCCGAGGTCCAGCGCGTGGACGTTCTGGGGTCAGCGAGTGAACTGGACGGGGCCACGTATAGGCTGGGCATTAATGGTGTCTACACAGGTAAGCCTGTGGGCTTTGGTAGATTCAACAACAACATTTTGACAGTTTACATGTTAAAAATGATTCGTAGGCAAAGTTGAGGGTACATTTTAAGGTTATATTCTTGATATGATGAAAAATACAATGCGCGCTCAGAACACATCTTCATGCTCACCTGTTTTGATGCCTCGACACAACATTCTTTATTTTCTCACAACTTTTTCAATATATCTTTCTTGTCATACTGTCAGAATTGTGTGACGTATATAAACCTTTCAATATTTTTAGGCATATAAGCAATGTCTAGAGAAGTAACTCAACCCTCTCCACAACCTGACATATTCAAAATTTCTTACATTGCCCCACTCTACAGTTCCCCTGCTGGGTGACGTAGATGCCAGTACGGTCCAGGAGGCACTTTTAGCTCTGCCCGGGGCCCTCGCCGATAGCGTGACAGTCACACAGTCCTCCATCTCCGGGGGAAACCGATACACCGTCACGTTTGCCGCTGGATTAGGTAAGATCTGTGATGTCAGTGTCTGGTAAAATAAGACATGTATGTAAACTTCACGCCAGGCCGCCCTACGTATAACCAAGTTCAAACTCTAATTCCTACACAATTCATGCCTTAGGATATTGTGTCATTAAGGGCATCACCCAAACCACTGTATCTTTAGAAGAATCCAAAGTGCAAGATTTTATTTTCATATGGTATCCTCTTTATTCGTGTAAATTTCCTGACAGTTAACAGCTTAGCTTGGGTAAGGTCTAGCTTAACGCGGTACACCATTATTACGTAATACAAATCAAGAGTCAGTTTGCTCTTTACTAATTTGTGTTATGGTTTGCACGGGTTAACATTTCACAGTTATCTCAAATTGGAAATTGTCTTAAATTGGCAACTAAGGTTTCTTGCAATGGACAGTAAAAGTTCAGGCCGAAGTAACCATAAATTGTCTTAAATTGGCAACTAAGGTTTCTTGCAATGGACAGTAAAAGTTCAGGCCGAAATAACCATGTCGTCATGATTCTTAGACAGCAGAATTTTGCCGCTATAGAAGTATACCCCAAGCACCCCATAAAACATTACTCATCCCGGCATTACCTACCTGCCGCTACAGGGGACGTCCAGAAGATGACGACGAAAAAGGCATCGAACGTTCGTGGCGAGACCCTGACGATAACGGTCCAGGAGACCACGAAAGGCGTGCCCAGCAGAGAGTACTTCAGCCTGGAGGTGGACGGCATCTTCTCCGCTCCTATCCCAGCTGATCCTTCCAACTCACAGGTACATGACGTTATATTGTGACGTCACTGACGGACAACGTTACCAACTACTCTGTGACTTAGACAGTCGTTTCGTTTAAAAATAATGTTGACACATTGCTCTCTTCTGTAACAAAATGCACGAGAGCGGACCTCCCTGGACGATGGGGTTTCCGTGCCAACGCGGCGTAATGACCTCGTGCCTTTCACCAATTCGGTCACTGTGAGTTCAAGTCCAGCTTATGTTGGCTTCCTCTCCGGCCGTACATGGTAACGTCTGGCATGTTCGTGTGTTTCCCCTGGACTCTGCCCGCTTTCCTCCCACCATAATGCTGGCCGCACCTGCGGATGGTTGTGGGTTTTCACTGGGCTCTGCCGGTTCTCTCCCACCAAAATGCTGGCCGCCGTGGTATAAGTGAAATATTCTTAAGTACGGCGTATAACACCAAGTGCGTATAAGTGAAATATTTCTGAGTCTGGCGTAAAACACCAGTTTTGGAAATGTTCGAATTATAAGAGTTACACATAGGAAATGAATGTATCATTCATATAACAGTTTTATGTTTTATACATACATATATATATATCTATGTAAAAAATGTAAAACTGTTATATGAATGATACAGTTTGTTATCTGAGGATCCTTTTCCGTCTGGTTTCAGATGAAAACTGCTGTATCCGACATGTTCATGGAGCTTTGTCCCAGTGCCGTGGAGAATCCCTCGGGCTCGGCTTACTTCGAGAGTTACGAGACTCTCACACATTCCCGAGTCCTGCAGATGGACGAACCGGAGGAGGGCGCCATCATCAGGGCGTTTTGTGGGAAATCCTTCTGGAAAAACCCCAATTATCTGTACCAGTCTGGAGAATCCGGCATTTACCTAGGGCAATACAAAACCGTAAGTTAAAACTCAAATTAACGTACAAAACGCCTCAAGGAACTTGTGTCTTGAGGTGTGGATATGTTTGGTTCCATCTATGGGTTACAGGCACATTTTCATGAGAATAACCAATCAATTATCCATTCAAATATCCCCCCATACAAACGATTGATGTAAAAAATAAATCACATCCACCACCCAGAGCCTCTCTTATGACTTACCTGTCGGTTTCAAATGTTATATACCTACTGAGTATATTTTACTAATTTAAAACAAACATATACATTTGTGTATTTGTGGCTTTACTCTTTGTGCAGGTGTGTTTTGCATATCTGGGTGGAATCCAGTCCAGGCTCTACCTCCATTACACATACACAGACAGCGGATCAGAGAAAAGAAGTGCGGGGAGATGGTTTGACGTGGAGGACATTGAGGTCACGGAAAGGTATGGCTATTCAGACAAACACCTAGTCCCGCCAAACCTCGTTCTTTCTCGCATTACCTGGTGAGACAGGCAAAGTTTTACGAGGCAAAGAAACTGCTACAAAGCCAGTGGAGCCAAACACCGATCATGGCTTTATGACAGTTTGAATCAGTTCAGGTCCAAGCTGTGTAGGCTTATTTTTATGTCAGCTTATGGTATAGCGGTTTTCATCTGGTTTAACAGCCACCTTTTCTGGTCACACAAAAGTGAGTGAGCACAGTCTCCTTTGTTGCCAGAAAGATTGGTTGTTTTTTTTTCTCTCTGTGTTCATAACAATGCTAAGCCAGGATTGATTGATTTATTTATTTATTTGATTTGTGTTTTACACCGTGCTCAAGAACATTTCACTTATATGACGGCGACCAGCATTATGGTGGGAGGAAACCAGGCACTGCCCGACCATCCGCTGGTTTCTAGCAGACCGTCCCACATACAGCCGGACTAAACCAGGATATTCTGTAGATACTTGTGTTTCAGTCAATACACAAATGGAACTGACTACACCCAAGCCAGTGAAAACCACCGTAGTGACCTGAAATTTGCTGAAAGTTGCAATAACTCTTCCATGCGACCTTTTACAAGAGATTGGAGACCTCTGTCTGTCACGCGAACATGGACGACATTTTTAGGCCCATCGGACTGTTTACTACACTGTGAAGTCCGTCGGTCCAACTATCACTGAGCCGTGTACGACAGTTTTCAGCCCCTTCGTCTGTATTTGTGTTTGTAGCTGTCTCTCAGTTTTTAGGTGGCGTTACGTCAATCACCAGACCGCGTACTACAGTTTTAAGTCCGTTTGTCTGTCTGTTTGTTTGCAGGTGGCGTTAGGTGAAACTATCACGAGATCGTGTACTACAGTTGCATTGCATCGAACTATGACGAGCCCATGCACTGCAAGTTTAAGTCTGTTTGACCGTCTGTGTGTTTTTACCTGTACTACAGATTCATGTCTGTTGGCTTGTCTCTGTGCTTGTAGCTGGCGTGACGCCAAACCATCTCGAAACCGTGTACTGCAATTTTAAGTCCGTTCGTCTGTCTCTTTGTAGATGGCGTTACGTCTGTGTGGACATGATGGCGTTGATCAATCAGGTGGTGACCGGTGGTTCCAGGTTCTTCCTCAACAGGGCGGCCATAGCCAGAGAACCCGACGAAGACGTATACGTAGATAGCGTGTACATCGGCGTGGTGGAAACCACCACAGACTTCTCAGGTATATCACATCAGTCGTGTCAGTGAACACAACAATCTGTGAAAGTTGAATCATTTAAGTCAGACAACTCATGTATATCAGGTATAAATTGTATATCAGGCGACTTTAATAGCGAAATCACTGTAAAGATAATTATTTACTTTATTATTTATTTCTGATGAATTCTGTTTTAACGCCATGTTGGTACACTAGGATGTTTCACTAACTCGGAGAAAATAACAGCCCTTCGCCAGGTGCCTAACAAACGTCTTACCTTAAATTCGCAGCTAAACTTCCGGAGGCTGGTGTTGAACTCACTACCTCAGTGGTCACAGGCCGACTGTGGTCAAACAGACATCTCAGTTGCTAGTTGTGCCTATATACATGCTGTTCTATAGTTACTTAGTTATGGTTGAATATGAATCCCAAGAGATGTTAATCCACTAATAAAGGCAAAAGTTAACTCATGCCATTTACAAAGACATGATTTTTTCTGAATACTAGTATAATGGACAATTTGGATTTAACAAAACATTGTTTATGCAGCGTTTTGACAACAACAAAAAATTTGCTCCAATTAACGTTCTCAACAATACAAACTTGTGTCATTATAACCTTCACTAAAGTGACATTCACTTCTGCGCAGGTTTGAACGAGGGTTGGACCAAAAGACGCCAGGCGTTGCCATCAGGTCACATGATCAATGAAGTCGCAGTGACATCATCGGGGCCAGCGTATACCGTAGAACTGACACCAAACGAATGCGGGAACAATTTCCGTGTGTTTCAAGTGAAAGATGGACAGGTAAAAAGCTTCAAACGATAAATTATGAATCCATAAGATCTTTCTCAAAGGAACGATAAATAACATTGTAATTTGCCATTTAGTACCAGTTATGATGTGATGTCGTGCGGATGCGTCTGAATTATGGAAAATGTTTAAATTTCCTTTAGCATAAGAACCATACCTAACTACTTATAATCAGTCTCCTGGAATAATGTAACAGGAATCTGTGAACTGTTCGTTTCAAATTGGAAATTTTGTTTTCTTTGTACGAATATTTACCACTTTCTGTCAGTGTACGTTTAGCTGTGATCCACTGCAATTAGAGAAAGTCTTGATTTGTGCCGAAATGGTTTACGTTTACCAAAACACGGCGTCTCATCGGTCCATAGGTCACATCCGGTTCAAGTAGCCAGTCGAGCTTGTCGGCAGTGTACAGTTATGGGGGTGGAACGATTAGTGTCAGCGTGGATGAAGAAGCTTCCCCACCTGTCACTGGACAGTTCGATCTGACATTCAACGGTAAAACTAAAACAGGTAAGATGTTTGTCGCGTTCGTATGGTCATATACGGTAAAGCTTGAAACATTAAAACCAGGTATAATCAGTCATAGGTTAATTTTGTCTGACCTGGAGTGGCAAATCTAAACCTGAGTTTGTAATGCCCAATCTGACCTGATATTCTGTGAGTAAAACATTGCAAATATATACGTCAGTGCCAAGTTAAATCGGATGTACAAACGCGGTAAGGTGTATATACATCCGTAGTCAGTTTGATGAACTGAATATTACAGATCTTTGAGCTCCGTGTAGATTAGAAAAGGTGTTTATTTAATCGTCAAAAGGTCTCTAGGGAGGACTATGACGTTAGTACACTTCATATGATGTAACTTATCTTGTTTGTCTAATAAATGTAGGTCTCATATTCACTGACGTTGTCAGTGGTGTAAAGGGGAAGACATATTTTCATACTACATGTAGTATTCATGTTTGTCCAGTTCCTGTGAAATCCACAGCTGAAGATCTCCAAGCCATTCTCCAATCGATCGGAGCCATTGGAAGCATTGCTTCACGAGGCGACAACTGCGCGAATTTTGATTGGATAGTAACTTGGACCGGAAAAGGTGGAGACCAATCAGAGCTAGAGGTAAGATTACGGTCTGCTCATTTTCCGTTGTACAATCATATATGATGTTCGTTTGAGGATAATTGATATTTCTGCCTTGCAGCAAAATGTATAAAATCGATGTATAAAATCGATGGTAATATAAACCCAATTGACAAGCTGACAAGCAGCTTTCCTGTTTCGTAAGCTTTTGTCAAGTTTCATATTTTTCACTTTCAATGCAAAGCATTCAGGTACATTAGAAATGCATAGTTATTCTAAATTAATTTGCTACTAAGGGGTAAATTGCATAATGTCGGACTGGAATTATAGTAAATCGGCTTCAGCTGTGACGCTGCATTGCCAGTGTATTACGTAATTGTTTAATGAGCACTCATGTACCGAGAAGTGTGACGTAATACATCATAGAACAAAGGAGCAGTCCGCTCTGGGCAGCTTTGCTAAAGGCGGGAAGGAGTTTTACAAATTCCCTATTGTTACTGATATTTTCATTTGACCGACATCTCAGCTTTTTTCTGAAAGCATTGTTGATATTTCCGTTATGTTTGCTGTACATTTTTGGTCAGATAACCAGCCAGTCCCTGTCCGGAATAGATGTCAGCATTACGGTGACAACACTCCAGGACGGCATGTTGTGCTACGATCCCATCCCGGCCGAGTTTCTCCGAACAGTCCACGATACACCTCAGGTAAATCTTACTCCTGACAGCTGCATAGTGTTGCAGAATTGACGGAATTAAATTATGAACTGGATTACACGTAGAACAGTTGTTCTTGCTAGCTCTTAACATCGGGGATTTCGGGACAGGTCTACTCAGTGTTATTATATGGGCATTCGGTGGGATATCATTCTTTGACCTTACCACAGAAAATTTGTAGGGGAGAGGAAAACATCATGTTAAGGGTCAGGGATTCTGTTTGCAATACTTTACTTCACTGGTGAATCGATTTCTCGGCTAGCTTTAGGCTATTGAAAACGTGGCCAACGGTATGTAAGTAAAGAATTGTTAGGTACAGCGTAAAATCTCAATGGAATGTATTTGCAAGCCAGTTCAGCTTATGAACTCATTTACCTATACCATCTTCCAGTCTTCTGTGGTAATATTTCTTGGTATTTCACATTTCAGGTGTCGGCTTACATTAACGGCATCCCGACAGCCTGTGAAGGGTCATGTGACCTGGAGTGGGCGGACAGCGCCACGCCCACAATAACGTCAGTGACGCCGACGTCAGGTATGTTACGAGATCGAGAATATATACTGTGGTTCGTCAACAAAAAACTTGGCGTCTCTACAGTTGCATACCATGCGTAGCATGGTGTAGTGTCAGACGTCTGCAGTGTCTGCACAGACGTCTGTGTTTCTTCCTCTTGCCATGAGAATTTTTAATCTATTATCCTACCCATCTATTCGTCAATCCATCAGTCAATAAAACACCAATCCATTTTCATGTTTAACAGGGACCGAAAGTCTTAGCACAACAATAACCA
Source organism: Acanthopleura granulata (assembly GCA_016165875.1). NCBI lineage: Eukaryota > Metazoa > Mollusca > Polyplacophora > Chitonida > Chitonidae > Acanthopleura > Acanthopleura granulata. Next base: position 9,547,648 of record JABBOT010000013.1, read on the forward strand.
TCTCGGGGACAAAGTTTTCCACAACACCATCTGATAACACGGTGATAATTGGCGGCACAAATTGCACCGTCCAATCAGCGACCGCCACGTCGATCACGTGTGGAGTCGGGAATGGACAGAAAGGAAGTTACCAGGTGGAGGTCACCGTTTCCGGTCTAGGGTTGGCGACTCACCCCGAGAACGCGCCTGTCATGTTCACATACGTTGCAGATGTTGACAGTATTTCTCCTACTATGGGAAGCACAGAAGGTTTGCCATTGTATTTACTAAACCCGCGACTGGAACCTGCAAAGCCCAGAATGAAGTGCTTTAATACTCAGAAAGTACCAAATATATGTTTCACTACGAATATAAATGTAGTTTATCATTTGTTTTAGGACGAAAAAATCCCGAATTAAAGAATTGTGCTTGAACAACATTTTTACCGTTCATTTCCATCTTATGAGTACGGTAGTTCTTAATATGGAATAATATTGAAACACCCGTAATTGAGGCCAGGTTTTCAATTTTGTTTTGCCCTGCCGTGCATGGTACATATCATGCCTAGCACATGAGACGGCCAACACAACCTTATACATGTATGTATATATGTTTTTAATAGGGATGCAAATGACATGACCAATTTTGGTAATCACATGACTAATATATGTTGTAGGGGGCGCTGATTTACAGATCACCGGGTACGGTTTTACGTCCGGAGCTGTCGTCACCGTGGGCGGAGAAAATTGTCACGTGAAATCTAACACGCCAGCACTAATCACGTGTGTCACTCCAAAATCAGTAAGTTGTGTACAAAAAGCCCAAGATACGCGAGTTCAGAGATATGGAAAGGCCTCGGCAAGGCAAACGGCCTGTCACAGGTGTCGTGGAAATTTGACTGGTGTCTTCAGCAAGAATTGAATAGTTGTGGCTGGGCTGTATTTCAACCATAACGTAGCGACATTTTGTTTGACAGAGAAAATCTGTCATTCTATACCATAACCAATTTAGCGTTATCAGCATGACATTTGTATATAGAGTTGGCAACCAGGGCAAAATGTTCTTTTCAATTACAACATGACCAGAATAACAAAAGTATCAAGTTAGCAGCTGATCAACTATGAGCTGAGTGAACCAATCATTTGTCCAACTGACCACTCCGCAATGCACTCATTGAATGAAACAATTAGTCAGCTTGTTATCAGACTAGTAAAAGAAGAGCTAGCCAAGTAAGCTGTGAATTGACTGGGTAGGGAGCAGATTTATTACTGATATCATCTACTAATATCATGTAACCTTTCTTCTTAACTATATATACAACTAGATTGACAATACCTTCTAGGCCCAACTTGCTGAAGGCCTCACGACATAGCTCGTGGTCATTCTTGTTTATTAAATTTGAGGGCAACACAGTGTTCTGATGCAGTGTAGACAAGTAACGTCTCATAAAGTGCTGTTAACATCACTGCTTTTGTTTACCTAATTCTACTTAATCCGTGCTGATGGGGAGCCCGTAAGTTGCTATTATTTTAGCACTTCATATTGTAGATACTCTAAAACCCTTACAAAGGTAAACTGACCAGAGACCTGATTTCACGGGTTAGGTGTGACCATTTGCCAACTATCACTTTGTCGTCGCTACACTGGTGTTATTCTCTCTGCTGTTTAGTCTTCTATTTATAAGGACACAAATGAAGCTTGATTCCTTCTCTTTCCTCAGACAACCCGAGCTGACAGCACCGTAGATGTTGTGGTCACTCAGGACGGCAATTCTCTGACCTCCAAGTCCTTCACATATAGTACCTCAGCCACAGCAAGCATCACCTCTGTCACTCCAACCATATCGGCCGTGCAAGGTACGAGTCAACTTCGTCAACTTGGCTACGTTATTTATGTTTTTTTATATTTATTTTGATTGGAGTTTTATGTCGCACGGAAGAATATTTCACTTATAGGACGACGGTCAGCGTCATGGTTGGAAGAAAGGAAACCCGACCACCCGATGGTTGCTGGTAGACTTGCACAACTATGACCGGAGACGAAGTCAGTATTAACTGGACTTGAACTATGTGCGACTGCATCGGTGAGACGCTACAGAGGCCTCAAAACTTTGTTATATTGAGGGGTTGCGACCATAACTCAGATGATTTCAACCACTATGGGGCACTTCTGTAACCATAAGTATTCCAATAATCAAGAAGAGGTGGGAGTGCTTGGGGATGGCTTTTGCCGGGTGGAGTATGAAAAGCACAGAAATACGGAGGCCTCTTTGTGTAATATCCACAATTTCTACTTGATTGCAATATAAACATTCTTCTCTATAACTTTAGGGCAAAACCTATAGTGGTGCTTGAACCAAAGCGTCATTTCACCAACGATGTGAATCGCTCATTATTGGACTTGAGTGCGTTTTATTTACCGAAAAGTAAAAATTCCTCTATCATAAATACAAAATCTTCTTTCTCGGGATGTTTTGCACTTTTGCACTGTCATCAATGGACTAAAGGTATACCCAGGTAACACACGTAGAAGGATTCCCACACATAGTATCTCCGCTGCGTCCAGAACTGCTCAGAAAATGTGACATCGTGGATTACGATTTCTCACTGATGAAACATGCCCGATGTCTTTGATGTTTTAAGGTGGCGTTGAAATCACAATTTCTGGTAGTGGATTCGGGAGCGACCCGCTGAACGACGAGGCACTGATGATCGGTGACGCACCTGCCAACATTACACACTACTCTGATACCGAGGTCAGAGGTGAACTTCCGGGTCATGCACCAGGGTCATATCCGGTTCGCCTGAAGACAGGGTCTGGAGGATACGCAGATACACGGTTTGTTACAATTTTAGATTTCAATGTTTTGTTCGTCTCCGCGCAAAGCTGATGTCGTAGTATGAGCCAATTATTTTTGAGGAGGAAATACAATATTTATTTAAACTTAGTTCACGTTTTACTCCGTACTCAAGAATATTTCATTCATAGGGGGGCGACCAGTACTGTGGTAGGAGGAAGCCGGACCGAGCCCTAGGGAAACCCTCGATCATCCGCAGGAAATTGGCAGAGCTTTACTTGAACAGACACCGACCTCAATGGTCACCGTCTCCAGGGTCATTATACTGGACTAGCAACTAACAACTGGGCTACGGAGGCCCCAGCATAAACATTACACCTTTTAGAAAAGTAATAAAAGAGATGATCCTCGTGTCGGCATACGATCATGATATCTACAGCTTTAACTGAATAACAGGAGCTGTACATAGCCGTACTTTATAATGCGTTTATGCAATAATGATATGTATTTTAAAGGGAAAGACCTCGTAAAAATGACCTTATGATGAGTGAAAATGCCATTAAAAACTGTGTCTGAAAATACTTTCACTGACTCTTTTTAGGTGTTGTTTTCACCAAAATAAACGCAGTCAGATGTTTTATATCGTATGGTTTTATGGACTATATTGATAATGTGCTTTACCAGTGATGTCACACAACTTTTTGTACAGGTCTGAATAAAGTCCTTGTGAAGACTAATCCTCTAATGTTTATCTGTGAATGAAACACTAATTTGACATTAAATTTCTGCATTAGGGCTATAGGAAAGTCGGCGTTACGTCGCTGGTGAACCACATTATCAGTATGGTCCATAAAACCCACCAGACAATCAAAACATTTGACCGCGGTTATTTTGGTGAAAAAAAATCTAAAAAAAATCTTTAAAAATCGGTGAAGGTATTTTCACATACGGTTTTTAATTGTCTTTTCACTGACCATAACTTCATTTTTTCGAGGTTTTTTCCATTGGGCATTAACGGACTGTCGGTTGTATTAAATCTACAGAGAAAATTAATCGCTTGCTTTAATTTCACGCGTAGGGAACACAGCATCGGAGAGATATCTTACATCCTCGAGGTCACCAATCTGTACCCAAAACGAGGCTCCCTGTTTGGTGGCACCGTCCTTACTATCACTGGGCGTGGCTTCAGCACGGTTGGTAACGAGAATGACGTCATGATTGGTGACCACGCATGCGCGGTGGAGAGCAGCACTGACGTTCAGATTATCTGTACCTTGGAGGACATTTCCACGCTGCACACGATCACCAACAAAGGACAGTCACCAGGCATGCAACTTTCCACCTCTCCTTTTGGCCCACAATTTGACGTTCAACTCGCCTTTGTGTACACATTATTTGTATACTCCAAATAAGCTGTTTTATCAAACAAGGCAGTTTTATGTTCCAGGACGCCTAAACGGCAGGCTGCTGTCTTCTTTTTTTGTCATTTTTGTCATTTTAAAATTATATCGATATAAGAATAACTTTCTTTAAAACATTAGTTAAACACCTAAAGAGTGATAAAAAATTGAACAGCAAATAGTTAAACACTCATGTTGTAACAAAGATTTTAAAGAAATCAGCAATGTTTGATGGTTTGTCTGTGTGTCTGGCAGTTTACGGGACGGGTTTCGCCTGGGATCAGTCCACCATTACCGTGCAGGTCGGTGACACGGTGCGCTGGGAGTGGACCTCGGACCCGACGCTGGGGCTGAAGTACCGGGTACAGAGGACAGATAGTCTGGCAGCCACAGAGTATGACGGCACGGGCTTTAACAGTGGCTCCATGGGGACAGCTTCAGGTACAACAGAAACAGTGTTGCATGCGAATATAGCTTGAGTTTAATTATGTATTTGGATTGGTGTTTTGTGCCCTACTCAAAAATATTCTATTTATACGACGGCGGCCAATATTATGATAGGAGAAAACCAGGCAGAACCCGGGGTAAACCCACAACATTCGCCGGCTGCTGGTGGACCTTGTCACGCGCGGCCAGAGAGAAAGCCAGTGAGAGCTGGGCTTGAATTAACAGTGATCGCATTGGTGAGAGGCACGTTGCTCATTACGCTATCCCCCTCGGTCACAGTATCGTTTGTGAGCTATATTTTTATTTCAGGAATACCATGACATTACAAATGAGAATTAAGGACACAAACAGTTCATTTAGGTTGTAAATAATTAGAGTTTTATTTGCCAGATTCAAACTGCAGAATCATATCACTCTTCTCCACATACCTGCAATCCTCTTGACTTCAAAACGCAGCTCTTGACCCTAGAAAGGAAGCATTTCATTGGTCAGAGGAAGGGACAAATACCAAACGATCCCATGTACTGGCGCGTCAAAGCAGCAAGAGAGCTATGAATGGTTATATGACAGGGATATATTGTTGTGACGTAATAAATGCAGTGATTGTAATAAAATGATGCATAGCATTATAAGTTAAGACGTTAAGCATATGTGTCTACGGATCTGGCCAGGTCTCATATTATGTGGCAGTTACGTAAAACTGAACTGAATTCCTGGTTTCTTCGGCACAGTGTTTCATTCAGGAAGCACAAGGGGATACAAAAAGTGTTGGTAACCATTTATTATTATTTTCTGTTTGCAGGCGTTTACCAGTATCAGTTCACAGAGACTGGCGTGAACTCGTATTGGAGCGGATATGTCACGGACGAGTCCATGATCACTCTGAGAGGGGAGGTAGAAGTTGTACCCAGGACGTCTCACGTGGCTTACCTGAAGGTTTCAAGGGGGAATTATGAGGCCGAATACAAGACAGCAGCCAGTAAGGATGTCTGAGCATCAGCTTTCTAGTTTTCCCAAAACGAGAAAGTTTTTTGCTTATTGGTGGTCCCATAAAAATTATATGACTAAGATACATAGAGGCACGGGTGTTGATGGTTTCTTGAACGTGATTGTAGGCCAATAACCTATAACAAAAAGGACTAATCGAAGAAAATAATTACTTTAGAAAAGAACGAATGAAAGAAAAAAAAAGAATCAATACATGCAATTAGTCAGTCTTGATTCTCAGTTACAGAAAGAAATTTCTCAACATATTAAATGAAACTAAAACCCTGTGTTACGAGATTCCCAATAGCTGACATTTGTTGTTATTGTTTCAAAAAGCATTAAAAACCCATAGGTTCTGGAAATTACAGAGAAAATCTAGAGACAAATTCTCTGATGAGCACTTGTCGCCCTTTCCAGGTGTGGCTGACCCATCGGGCGGGTCTTGTCCGGGAGTAACCAGCGCTATCTCTGGCTGTTCGGTATCAGAGCCCACAGCCGCGGCCTCTTCCCAGTTCGGGTTTGCCTTCTGGGAATGTAGTACACCAGAGGTGAGCCAGATCACGCCTGTCCAAGGCACAGGGGGGGATGATATCGTCATTACAGGGTCGGGCTTCGGCGCCACGGATTGTCAGAACATTGTGACACTCGAAGGTCACTCAACTGACGTGTCGGGGAGCAGCGACGGACAGGTCACAGTAAGATTAGACTCCAGTGAGGAAATTCCGGCGGGGAAGATTCTCCGTATGAAGGTCCGTGTGAGCAACCGAGGCAACGCGCTCATCAAACCCCTCAAAGAGACGGATCGTAGTTTCATTGCCCTTCCTTACGTCTCGGACCTGAACCCTGGCTCAGGCTCCATGGCAGGAGGAACAAAGATCACCATCACTGGAGGGGGGTTCTCCGCCGACGCCAGTGTTAGTGTGGGCGGTTACGCTTGCGACACAACGTCAGTGACGTACAGCACGATAGTGTGCACGACTGGGGCGTCGACAGGATCTGCCGACGTCGTTGTAAAATCACGTGTGGATAACGGACAACTACTGGACGCTGAGTGCAAAGACGCTGGTACGTCCTGTGTATTCATGTACACCAGTCAAACGACACCGACGCTGACTTCTATCAGCCCTGCCCAGGTGGACACACCGACAGCAGAGCTCACTCTCACGGGATCAGGATTCGGCACGGACATGTCTAAAATCACGGTCACCCTAGGAACGGGGAACTGCGTTCCCAGCTCGGTAACTGATACACAGATCGTTTGTAATATGCAGAACGTTCCCGCGGGAACTCACTCTGTTCTGGTAACAGTAGAAGGCAAGGGCCTGGCGCAGGCGATCGACGTGACGCTGGAGAATCAGGCTAAGCTTACCGGCATCTCTCCGTCCTCCGGCAGCATCCACGGTGGAACGCGCCTCACCATCACCGGGAACGGCTTTACGGACGGCGTGACCACGATCTTGCTGGGAACAGGCGCGTGTGTCAAGGAGAGCGTCACACCTGACCAGATCGTCTGCGTGACTCCGGCTCACGCCGATGGTTCTGTGGATCTTTTGGTCACATCTGGAAACCTGGTGTTCTCTCCAACGCAGACCTTCTCTTACTCCAACGCGCAGACTCCCACCATCAGTTCCGTCACGCCCAGCGAGGCTCCGGCCGGTGACACCATAACGATCGCTGGAACGGGGTTTACTGATAACACCACTGTCACCATAGACAGCGTGGAATGCACGGTCACATCTACCGCTCCTCTACAGTGTACACTGGGCGCTCATTCGGCTGGAATCTACCCTGTCCTTGCCCACGTGGTCGGAGTCGGCAACTCCAATGCCGATCAAAACTTCAAGTACAGCATTGAAGTGACGTCAGTCTCACCCAACACCGGTAAGTGATTTCAAATAGGTCTTACTTATTAACTTCATCTTCTCGAGGTTGAAATGTTACCCTCTAATACACAAACAGATTAAACAAATCCCATGCCGTAAATGTGAATGAACAGTGGTTTCCATGCAATTACAATTATACTCCCTACAGTTGTTGCTGCTGGGTTTGTTGACTTCAAAAATAAATCTCTCATTGGTGATTGTATATTCCACAAAGCCATTTCTGACGTAAAACTTAAGATTAAAACTAAAACTCAAAACTTCATCGCAGGGTTTAGCTTTGGGTACGAGAAGTTGAAATTTTGACACATTTGTCTCCAGATATCATTAATCAGGCAGTTAAAATTTAAATTTCTAACACCTGAAAATAAACTTTAAAATCAAATTTCAGGTTTAAGTGAAAATTTAAACCAGGAAAGCTTTTTGGAATCGGTCACCTGTGCATTTGGACGCTTATACCTGTAATCTAAATCTTGTTTTGTTTCTGTGTGAAAGGAAGCTTTGCCGGAGGTCAGGAGATCACTGTATCCGGAGCCGGGTTTGACCCGGAGACATCCACTGTTAGCATCTGTAACGAGACATGCACGCTGCTGGCCGGAGGCGTCCAGACCACCTCAACCCTCAAGTGTCGGAGTCCAGCTTATCTCTGTACGCACTCTCAAGTACTCTTCCTCTGTGAAATGGAGTGTGATGCCTGTAAAATGTGATTACGAAACAAAGCCACAGCATAACTTCTATATAGTATTAACTAAATTGTAAACTTTTGTTACCCGAGACATATTATACATAACTTTATCCTGGGAAAAAAGCAGGGGGATTTTCCATTTTGTCCTCATATTTCTCGAAAATGAAACTGCATAAATGTGAATCAAGAAAGAATACAGGAAGGCTGTTGACAACGTGACACGATAACCCTCAAAACACACCAACGCCATGCTGGCTTTTAGCATGTATCATTGCTATTGACCAATTATAAAACTACTTTAGGACATCAAATTTTAACAGATGTCGCACTTATATAGAATGACTCCTACTTTTTTGAATAACGTGCAGATCTTATATCTACTGGTAAGCTTATCTTTCCATCATTATAATAACATTGCATTTTTTGTAAAAATATCCACAGATGGAGATACGTCCCAGAAAGCCTGTGACGTCACTGTAACTGTAAACAACGTGGAGAATGTGTTAGCCAACGGTTTCACGTTGGACCCCATTTTGACACCCGACATTGCCAGCGTGACCCCAAGGCGTGGAGGAACGGCAGGAGGGACGTCAGTGACCATAAGTGGACAAGGGTTTAGGTCTGCTCTGAAACCTTTTAACTGAAACAAATCGACATGCAGCAGGATTTTATGGCTTGTTGCGTGTGACCGTTTGCCAACTGTCACACAAACTCCCTCACATTTTTATCTTATTATTTTGAAGGATTTTAATGCCTATGAGTATTTCACTCAGACCTATAATATACCGATAGAGAGACTTTTGAAACAGGAAAGATAAAAGTGCCTGCGACGAGATGGTCAAATATTTGGGTTGTATTCGGACTGTGGGATTTCTGTTGCCATTTAAAATGGGATTCGCTATTCACGGCATCGTCATTTCATAAGGGATGTGCTCATTATATAAAATTTGTAAAATTCAGTGGATATGACAGACATATTTCATATTCTTTTCATGGTCAACTGTAATCATGCTAATTACATGACAAAAAACTTTACCTGTATATGAAGACTGGAAATAAGAAGTTAAATCTCAAAAAAGATCCTAAAACAACCATGAATAACCGTGCATAATGTATTGCTCAGCGCTGACAATGAACAGATCGTCTGGACCGGATATATATTGCCCCCCAAAAAAGAAACACATAATATTAGGTTAAGTTTCAGAGGGCAAATTCACTTCAGGTGAAAGTGAGATAACATTTTTATAAAAGTTTTACAATGAGATAGAAAGAACGTAATACGTTTCATAAAATAATCAACATAACCTCATTCAGTGGTGACGCCAGTCCCCGTTTCACGAAATTTCTTAACTTTTTCAATATTACACATGGCTTTTGTGTATGACTGAAGTGTTTGTGAAATTTTGGTGAAACTGGATGAAGGTTATAAATGATCGTTCATCTCAGAACATGGTTTTACCAGAACGTGCAACGTATGTGATAGTTTTTGGGAAGAGTCTGCTGTTTACATTGACTAACGAAAAACGTACGCGTCATCTAGTATCGCCTAGAGGCGGGGTTTCTTTGTACTGTACAGAATAACCAATGAAAATGCAATGAGCTGAAAGTACTTGTTACCCTGAAACTGAAACGTCTGTATCTGTGATCTTCCTCAGTAATACGATGAGTGACAATTCGGTCACTATTGGAGGCGTGGCTTGCACTGTTACCTCGGCAACGACGACGGAGCTAATATGTACAACTGGAGCGAGTGATGGTACCATGGAGACCAGTGTACGAGTTACCGTCGTAAACAAAGGCGATGCCATTCAGGTGAGCGAAACATTTTGCATAGTTCTAAGGATTGTGTGATTTAAACGACTATCATTATCATTTAGACATCTGAATAAGTGAAACTGGGCTCCTGAACTCTATTTTAATATCAACCAGATTCTGTGATTTCCTAAACTTAACATTTGTACTTTGTTGTTCGGAAGGATTCAAACAAATGGCAGTTTTCTACATATTCATAACTGAAAATAAACTCATTTCTTCCTGGATATGGTTGAAATGTAAGGTAACATTATATTTCAATGCTTCATACATCAACCCTTTCCAAAACATTTAGATACCTGGTATGGGTTTCATTTCAAAGTACAGAGTGTCCACTGTTATCTAAGCTTTAAATGTGTTAATGTTCAAAGATGTTTCGCCGTCAGTTCTTTCACAAGAAATATACGTACCATTCTATGGTCATTTTCAGTATAATATTCAGAGTTTTTCTCTCAATCGACCATGTGGTATTATGGTCTATTCCAAGGCTGGAATAGACTTGAATCTGAACTTTACTTTCTTTATCGGCCCCTCCCACACCCACACACACACACACACCGCGACATACACCATGACATCCTTCAAATTATCTCTTAGGAACATCATATTTCAATGTTCCCTAACACGGTCACATTTATCCTCCATTGGCAGACGAGCGCTGCCTTCCACTACGTAGACGTCTGGTCATCTGTTTACACCTGGGGTGGTCAGTCACCGCCTGTGGCGGGAGACGTGGTGGTCATCAAGAAAGGCCAGACCATTCTCTTGGACACGGACACACCCGTGCTGAAACTCATTCTGATCCAAGGTGAGGGATCACCAGATTCTGTGTGTTGATTTATTTGATTTGTATTCAAGATTTATTCCCACTTATTTATGTACCGTTACTTATGTTTATGGGTCAGAGACATAACAAATTTCAACAGGTGCCTGACAAATCTCCCGACTTAAAGCTGCAATCTAAACACGCGACTCCTTTGGTCAAGGGGCACACAGTTGCAGCGAGCTGTAACAGTCTAGTCACCTGGAGCTCCCGGAGTCATTCTTAGCTTGGTTCACATCTTCAAACTTCAACATAATTACAACCTTAGGGTAAACTGTATTAATCATATACCTCCATCATGTAGAGATAAGCTACTGTATACAACCAGTTTATAAGTTCTACAGTAGTATGAAGACAACGAAAACAAATCTAATTTGTTGTTGGACTGACAGATTGTGTTTTCATTGATCTAAGTTGACAAGAGACCGCATTTCACGGGTAAAGGGCACCCATTTGCTATCTGTAACACTGCCGTCGCTGCTCTGGTTTTACTCTCTACGCTGTAGTGTTTTATAATTCCTGGGCCTTTTGTATTGTGGTCACTCCCAAAGAAGTATGTCCATTTGTCTAGGGCAGATTTACTTAGAGTAATTTTCCAAGCAGTGGATTTTCCTCGACTTACACAACCAGGGCCCGGATTTAAATCGCCATTAATAACAGAGTAGGTTTGATAGGTTATAAAATCATTCTACGCCATGTACAAGAAATGTTACTATACGTGATTTTAGAAGTTTCGTGACAGCCAGGATCTTATTTGCTTCGCAGATAAAACTAGTATTATCTGTTGAAGTGTTTCCTATAATATTGCCGTGTCACTGCATTGTTTAGGGGTTCTTGACATTATAGGATGAGCATTTAACGGTGCTTTATTATGAACCAATGATACCTGATGACAGTTCTGAATTTCCTTATATTTATATTACTTATATACCTTTTTTTTATTACAGGTGGAAAGTTGATCTTCGATGAGACAAACGTGGAGCTTCAGGTCGAAATTATCCTGATTACAGATGGCGGTGTGTTACAGGTAAACTCAAGCACACAAAACATATATGGAGCGCTACAAGTAAACTTCAGTACACCTCTAAATATGTATGGATTGCTATAGGCCATCTTCAGTACACCTAGCATATATATGGAGTGCCACAGCTAAGCTCCAGTGCACTCAACTCACAAGAAGTGCTACAGGTAAGCTCCGGTACATCTAACAATTACCAAGTGCTAAGCTAACAGGTAAGCCGCACTGCACCCAAAAATTTCCGGATACTACAGGTAAGCCCCAGTACACATAACAATTACGGATTGCTACAGGTGAAGCTCCAGTATGTCGTCGGCAAGGTTAAATCTTTCACTGTAGTTAAATTTTTCACATTGCACTATTATACTGAAGATTTTTTTATATCATATCCTACTCCAGATTATGTTTCATCTGAAATCTTGGCCACCCTACTCTATGTATTTGAACTTTATTAGAGAGAAGCAACATCATAATCATGTACATCATTATCAGGCCTTTTGTTAGAAGTAGTTGCAGTAGTGGAAAACTGTGGATGACGATATTGTTGTTGATGCCATTGTTGTGGATGATGATGAGAGCGTTGTTGTTGACGCCAGGTGGGCACGGAGGATGAACCTTTCCAGCACAAGGCCATTATCACCCTTCACGGTCACCTCAGGTCACGTGAGCTGCCCATATACGGGACAAAGTGCATCGCTCTGCGAGAGGGCGTCATAGACCTTCACGGTGAGTTTACTGGAGAACCAAACAAATTACAGAGACCTGAGAGAGAAAGAAAACAACGCTACCAAATAGGCGGGCGGGGGGGGGGGGGCACTAGCCCAACGTTGATGAAGTAAAGAACAGTTGCTGTTTTTTTCTTTTTGAAGAAAGAAGAAATAAACTGCAAACATATGATCTCTTAAAATGTTGCATGCATTTTAAATTTGGGGATAGCCATGTGTCATGAGTGTCATAAAAGGGAAGTCTAGAGGGCAGCATTGATGTCGAATGAGACGCCCATATCCCCAGGATAAAAAGATTCAGTAACATCCAAAATAATTGCTTCAGCTGTAACCAATTTAGTGCAGTTTTAATAACGATTTAATATTTTTATTTCATTTTCAAGAAAACTTCATAAATGAAAATTTAAAAGTATTCGCTGTGTCAATATCTCATACATTATTAATGTGTTTTTACCAACTTCAGGCAAACCTGTGTCCAAGACATGGACCCGTCTGGCGAGCACGGCAACTGCAGGACAGAACACTATCACATTAGCAGACGCAGTTGATTGGTCAGTCGGAGACTACATCGTTATAGCAACCACGGGAGATCGACACTCTCAGGGAGAAAACGAAAAGCATAAAATCGGTAGCATTTCTGCCGACAAAAGGACTCTGACCTTAGCGTCCGCATTGGGTCATACCCATTTAGGCGTGTCTGAAACGTTTGATGGTCAACAGGTGGAGTTTAGGGCGGAGGTCGGATTGCTAACCAGGAACGTGGTTGTCAGGGGCTCCGATAACAAGGAATGGCACGACAAAATAGAAAAATGCGAAGCCGGTTTTGACACAGGTGGGTTCCTGAGCAGTGTTCAACAAAGCCTGTGTATCATTGAAGAAAACCTTTTCCATTCCAAAGCTGATAAACTTAGATGAGCCTTGTGGTTATTATCTTTTATTAATTTGATTTTCTTATTTCATTCTGCTTTCAACAGATTTTAGCTGGAGAGATCTTTTCCTATTCTAGTCACGTCCAGCGATAGGGATAAAAACAAAAAAATTACGTTTTGGTTTCTGACATACTCGAATTGATAATTTGTTAAGTACCTTGTGGTTTGCTTTCAGGCGAGTTCTCAACACAGACGTGTTTCCAAGGCCGCTTTGGGGATGAGATGGGCAACGATGAGTTCGGTGGTCACATCATAATGCACGGCGCCGAGCCTGACAAACACCTTGTCGTGGGGCGTTTGGAGTACGTAGAGATGACATACGTCGGTCAGGCGTTCAGGCTAGGTCGCTACCCGGTTCACTTTCACTTGAATGGTGACATGACTGGATCGTACGTCAGAGGTTTGGCGATACACAAGACCTTCAATCGCGCCGTCAACATCCACGGAACTCACAACGTCCTCGTGGAACACACCGTCATCTTCAACATCAGGGGCGGGGCGTTCTTTCTGGAAGACGGTGTTGAAACCGGGAACATTTTCATGTACAACTTGGCCGTTTTCGTCATCTCCAGCACAAGTCTCCTGAACGATGACATCACGCCGGCAGCTTTCTGGGCAACAAACCCAAACAACACCTATATCGGCAACACGGCAGTTGGCGGAACACACTTTGGATTTTGGTACCGCATGCACGAGCATCCGGATGGTCCTTCCTTTGACCCGAACATCTGCCCAAAGAAGGTGCCCCTCGGTGTGTTCAGAGACAACACCATCCATTCCCAAGGATGGTTTGGCATCTGGATCTTTGAGGATTTCTTCCCGATGGTCGGAGGAGGATGTTCCTCCAACACTCCTACAAAGGCAGTGTTCGAGGACACGACAGTCTGGAACTGTGAAAAGGGAATCGAATTCGTTAACGGTGGGTCACTTCAGTTCGATGGAGGCGTGCTCGTAAACAATGAAAAGGCTGGGTTTGAAGGAAAGAAGGTCATGCGCGCAGAGGAGTTCTCGGAGGACGGCCCGATGTTGAAGAACGCAGTAATCGCGGCTCGCGCCACGAATCTACCAACCTATAAAGGTCCGACCAGGGGAGGTATTGTACTTCCCTACGGACAAGGCTACACTGTGGCCAACGTCACCTTTGTCAACTTTGACCAGAGTGGCACGGCCGCTGTTCGGTTTACGCGAATAGACGGCACTTGCGGGTTTCTCTGCGGTGGATTCACCTACCACTTCAGTGGTACCAAGAAGATCAACTCGCCCAAAATGGGTTTCTTTGAATGGATCAACGAGGGTGTTATCATTGACGAGGACGGTACCTTTTCCGATGTCAGTGGGGGTCGTGTCGTTTCCACCCTCAACACGCTGCCACCGTCCAAGTGCCAGAATCTGGCGTCCTTCGAAGAAGGTCTGCCGGCCAGCGTTTGTCAGCCAGACGTACACTTCATCAGATTTTCCTTCAATGAAATCACGCCTGTGGCACTCAAGTACAAAGATGTGAATTTTACCAACTCTCATGGCACTCATGCTGCAGCCTTCGCTGAAAAGAGAATCACCCACAAAGACGGCTGGCAAACGACCCTCGTGGCGGGAGAGACCTACACCATTGTTTTTGATGACGCAGAAATCGCCGAGAACATCAGCTATTCGTCGCGTTTTGATTTCCATGAGGTGAGTAGGAGAGGCGGTGAACTGGGCAGAATGAAATTTGAAATCTGTTCACAGCATCCGAGTGAGACGCTGAGACACTGAGAAATTGGACTAACGGAAATGTCTATTAACACATGTACACGAAGAGAATAAATACATTCGAGGCATATTTTAGTGGTTTTAAAATAGTAGGTTTGATAACTAGAAGATGGTGAGCGTTGTTGACAGAAAATGGTCATCTTTAAGTTTCGATCCCTTAAATCATAATCATGAAGCTTTCTTTTGCGATGTCTGCTTGTGTTATCAAATTCTCAGTTTGTGTTTAAGTTGAGGAAAAGATTACCAGATGCCCTTCGCAGTGAAGTGTCCGCATTTTTTTAGATTATATTTGCCACATAATAAAATTCTACCCATCTATGAATTGCACCACCAGTTTTATTGTTAGTTTTCAGTGTTTAAATTACTACATGTGTATCTGAGTTTGTATCCGTCAGGAGTTGTGGATAGTTTTTATCCTACCAATCCCTATTCCACAACAACGCTATGCAGTCTCCTACTTACATGTATACCGAGATATTTTCATGCACGCGGATTCACTGTTCATTGCCTCTCTTCCCCACAGCCCTCAGACTTTGTGGTGCTGTCGCAGAGACTCCAATACCTCCCAGACAGATTCTCTTTCTCCCCGGGAAACTTCATCAACGCCTCGGACACGTTGTCTCTCTCCTCCCCAGCAAACTCGCACGGTGACTGGATTTTTGAAAACAATCAAAACTTGATTAGATACATGGGTAATTACCGTTATTCTTTTTATTGATTAGCACATCTAATCGGCTCTTTGTAACCAATATGTATCGTAATTGTAACAAGAATGCAAAGTTTCTATTTTGTCTTATGATTAGCCATTGAGTCGATTGAAATAATCGTATCTTTTGACGATAAAACTGAGAGAGGTGAATGTATAGTTTTGCTTTCAGTACTCTCGTGTCTATCTGACCTGAAGATTATATCAATTGGGTTGTCTACAAGAGTAATTATCTCCATTCTATGCAGTAAACCGTGTTTTGAAGTTTCTATAAACTAAAGTTTAGGTAGTGTTATACATAGGCAACACGATTATCCACTGGAAATGCCCCTTTATGGTCTACTAGTGCCATATGAATGTCGGACTTGAAACCTAGATTCAACCACAAATTCCATTTGCAGCGTGGTTGCGTCATATTACATTGTTAATCGTCATCATTAAATTGGAAAGTAAGAGAATCAACAACCCCTCCCCCTCCCTAAACATGTTGTCCGTAAAATGATGCGATGTATCAATTTTCACAATAACAATTTGGGATTCTCTAAGGCCTAGAATTACAAAATTTACCCGTTGTACTTATTATCCTGCGTGCAACTCCTGATATCAAACAGAGTCAAATCCTCAAGGTTCCATACATCTGTCAGATCTAAGTTAGTAACACTACGATTGATTGTACTTTTGATTGATTTGTTTTTATCTCTCTTACTTTTCAGTTTCAGCACAGGGTAGTTCTAGCACCGGCATGACTTACAAATTCGTTAATCTGGAGGCCTATAGGTGTTACTATGTTAACTGCGAGCCGCCTCCCGACCCTAATTCCGTGCCTCCCACTAACCGTCGACCGGACGACGCTGTCATGTGGTCGGACATGGAGACATGGAAGGACACGCCCACGGGTTGGGGCGGTAACCATGGAAACGGTACCTACGGGTTGCCACAAAATGACGACGACGTGGTTATTCCAGAGGGTAAGTGCACCCTGTTATAAATATGTCTCAACAATGTTTTCGTTCTTGGTAAAGACTTTGTTCACTGTCATCTGGTACAGCCAGAACACATTAGGCTACACTGCACATGACTTCTTTCCCGCCGAAGTGATGAATCTGATGCAATAAGAAGGTAGACATGACATGGGAAAAAATTTTATTAATAAGCATTTTTGTGGCATTACAGTATGTTCGATAAATGATCTACCCTCTTTCTCTCTCTCTCCTCCCCATTCTCTCCGTCCCTTCAGGCTTGTGGGTTGTCGCTGACGTGGCATTGCCCCGGATGAAAAAACTCTACCTCTACGGTGTCTTGGAAATCGACGGAGATTTCGACAGCGCTGTCGGAGGTTACAAGAACTTCGTGTTGTCGGCTGAGTACATCTACATCGTGGGAGGCCGGCTGATTGCCGGTTGGCCCGACAGCCCCTTCAAGGGGAACGTCGACATCGTCCTGCGTGGGACTTACGCCAGCCCTCGGCTCGACGTCCTTGGGGGGCCAGAAGTAGGCGCCAAAGCTATCGGTACGTTCATGGGTTGACAACGTACCACGCTGTCCATTTGGGATAGAATTTTAAGGTCGTGTAGGTCTGTGCGGATTTTGATTTAGAATTTTTGTCAGATAATATTTACGTGTTCCCTAAACTTATAGACAGAGAACACAAAGCCGTCAAACTTAGTCACCATACAGACGGTGTTTGGTGTTTTTTCTATGAGCCCCCACACATGTACCATCGCGAAATATCGAACTTTAACCCCAGTTTCTGTATGCACATGCAAGATATCCTTTTCGTGCTTCTTTGTTTGGATTTAATGTTATATTTTCATCTCAAATTTTATATATTTTGAAGTCAAAAGTGAATACAGCACATAGATGTTTGACGAAATGTCATCTGTCGTCTTTGTGCGTGTACAAATCCTTGATTATTGTTTCCAATCTTTTTACAGGTGTGTTCGGTGGCCTTGACCTTCACGGTAAAGATGTCACCACTCCTTGGACAACCTTGGGAGCTACAGCCGACGTTGGAGCAACAAGTTTAACATTGAGTGAAGCCGTGGACTGGGAAGTGGGAAATGAGATTGTCGTGACCCCAACCGGATACGACCCCTGGGAGACGGAGACCTTTACAATTACTTCTGTTTCCGGTGCAGTAATCGGGCTGAATGACAGTGTCCAGTACAAACATGTCGGTACGTTTTTAATGAACCTGTTAAGATCTACGAAGTAGTAGTGTGTAGCTTTTTTAAAAAATTGCCTCCAAGGTTAACTTATTTTTAGAATTTCCTTCCCTGCAATGCTTGCAGAAAGGTAAATCAATATTCTTTTAGAACTTTTGTGACTGACTGTTCCACAGTGGTTTTCTAATCCAAAGCTATATAGCAGATATATGACAGATTGCAGTGGTTACGCCCGGGCTCCGCTTAACATCAATAACTCATAACCTGACGTCCAATGTATTGCACCATTAGCATTGTCGTGAGCGTGCCATAAACTACCAAACAACATAAAAACAATACGTTCTTTTCTTTGCTTCACAGCATTCTCAGAAACTGTGGACTCTCAATCGTACTCGGTGACCGCTGAAGTGGGGCTCTTGACACGCAACGTCAAGGTCATCGGAGAGGACTACGACAAGCTGTTCGCTGAATCATTCGGTGCGCGCATCTTGGTTGGCTTGGCGGCAGACGCGGATAAGTCCTACCTAGGTAAGAACTTCTTTCTCGCATAAATTCAGATAACTTGGCCGTTTTTATGTGTCTCGCTTCTGATATTTGCATTCCGTATTCCACATAGTACTGGTATATTGGTTTAAGTGGTTAAAATGAATCGAATTCCAAATGGAAGTGAAATTCAGAGTGTGTGCTCTGTCTAGTGGCAAAGTAGAAGCAGAAATCAATAACCACTGTTACGCCGCTGTAAATAGGTGGGAATCCCTGTTTTACGAGCACATTTACCAGAAAGTAAGACGTATTAATTCCTGCTGTGATAAATGTCACCTCGCTGATTTCTAAGAACTTCTGTACATTAAGCGTAAGGTACTTCAGAACAGAATGTACATTAATCCACGTTGTTTTTTTCAGTCTTAAGCAATTCTGCCGTACCGCACTTCACTAGTTTTTTCACATATAGGTTTATCCTCCAACTTCTCCAATTCCGTTTGCAGGGTACGCCCGGATCGCTAACGTCGAGTTTGTGCACACGGGACAGGAAGGGTTCCGCGACGCCTACGATCCACGCTTCTCCGTCTCTTACCTAGACTGTGGAACGGTGAGCCCAGTCAGACCGTCTTACGTCAAAAAGAGCGCCTTCCATAATGGCTTCTCCACGGCTATCGGCGTCTACAGCACTAACAACCTGGAGATCTCGGACAACGTCATTCACCACACAGTGGGCATCAGTGAGTAGTTGTTTCTTTTCTTACTCTTTAGCATGATGCTCCAATGGCGGCAGCCATTTGACGGCATGGAATCGCATAGATCTACATTCTAAGCATTCCTTGTTCTCATTTGGCTGAACAACTGTTGAGTGCGAAATAAAACTTAAGTCTACTTTCTTTTCTTACCGTTCTTAGGGGTAGGCCTTGGAGTGCAGACCGTATATTACTGCTTGAGGGCGCAGGCCCTGGGACTGGAGAAATATTGGAACAACTGTATAACAATAAACTGCATAATATCACATGTTTAGTATGCTTAAGCCTTGTTTTTTCGGTTGCGTGTAAGTGGCTACATTTTACACAGGAATACTTGGAATAAAGTCTATTGACTAGATCCCGAATTTCTCCTGTTGTATATTACCCTTCGCCAACTGTCACACTGTCGTTGCTATTCTGCTATTACTCTCCATACTGCAGTTTGTGATGGAGTGTTTCTTGTCATTTAGAACTTGTGTCAGTGGAACTGACATGATAACCCATAACGTGTCCCTTTTCCAGGCATTGAAGTCATGGGGGACAGCGTGATGCTCCGTAGGAATCTTGTTACCCTCTCCATCTTCCCCGGGACCTACCAGAGCCGTCTGGAGACCATGAACGTGGACTATATGGGCGCGATAGACGCTAGGAAGGCCACTAACTTAAAGATGATCGGGAACGCCGTGTCGGGATCGGAACGCATCGCTTATCGCGTGCCCGGTGAGAGCTGCGACGTTCCAGGCGAGTGGACTGGGAACGTCGCTCGAACCTCGCTGATGGGCATTGGGCTGTTACCGGATGACGGCGTTCCAGGTTGCCTCAAGTTCTCCAAGTTTGCCATCTCTAGGTGTATGGACTTTGGTGTTTACATCAACACTGAATCTTCGATGATTTTGTCTGAACTGACTCTCGCGGACAACATCCTCGGAGTTTTCCCGATGGTTTTTGGCCCCTCTCCTCTGGCTCACCAATCAGCGGATAAATTCGTCACCATTCAGGACAGCTTAATCGTCGGGACGGGGCCATCCTTCGACTGCATCGCGAACGTCCTTCCCACCGAACCCTACTATAGCGACTTCACCAATGGACATTCCAACTTCCTCGGGGACAGCGGGAAAATTGGCATCGTCTGGGCTTCATTTACGGGAGCTTCAAACTCCGCCCCTACAATGTCCTTCACCGGAATCACTGATTACCCGTCCCTGTTAGGAAAGATGGTTGTGTCAAGTAAGAGTAACGGCTTTATCTATATATAACTGTATTCCATGTAAACCAGCTCAACCATGTATTCGTGAAAGAAAATTCAATGGAATTCACATCACGCTCAAGACCTCTTCTTTAACATCTCCCTGTGGTGAATGGAAAGGGATAACATGGTTACGAAACAGTTCACCGGTTGCACCGGTTTATTTTTCTTAGTATACAGCATCACCTGGATATTTTTATGAACAGCAAATGAAAAACAAAATATTACTGTTCATCGGAAAAAAACTTGTATATGGTTGTGATTATTAAGGCCATTTTAATATAAAAATGTCATGCTACTTTAAATGTAAAACGTGTTAAAAAAAACACTCAAACCTAAATTGTATGTAATGTCACTGTTCATTTGCAATTTAAAGTAAAGTAGTAAAATAGAGAGGATGAACAAAAAATTCTTGATACAATCCCTAATACACATTACCTTCCAGATGTAACCTTTGGCCACTTTGGTAATACCTGTGGAAGGAAGGACGTTGCCATAACGACTAATCCTAAAAACGATGATGGCATGCACCCGATTGAAGCTGACAACTTAAAATTCGTCAGCACACCTGAAAGCAATAAGGTTTTCATCCATCGGCCAAATGTAGGGTAAGCCTCGGGGAAAGAACATTGATGGGCTTACAGAAAATTGTAATTGACATCTTTGCATTTTCCTTACCTCATTCTTCTTAAGGTGTGTAGTTAGGGGCCTTGAGTGTTGGTACTGTTTAATAATTTACATGAACAGTTAGAACAAAAGCCTCATTGAGATAATGTGACAAGAGGCCGGATTTCACCGCTACAAGTGATTATTTTCCTCGCTCCTCTGGTTTTACTCCCCATGCTCTAGCCTTTTTATAGAAATAGGGTATTGCATTTTCAGATCGGAAGCAAAGTTTCTAGGTTGAAGATAACTAGTTAACTAATTGTCTGTGGAAGCGAAAGTGCTGACTAACACTATCAGTGGATCAGTCCGTAAACCATTTATTTAGGTATATACTTCAAATCCCAAAATTCAAATGAGCTATGATTCTTCATGTTGTAGGAAAGTCAACCCCTCCGACTGCGTGGATATGGATTGTGACGGATTGAAGAAGGCCATCCTGGTTGACACGGATGGCAGTCTTTTGGGCTCCCCCGGGACTGTCCTGTCTCAGTCCGAGTTTGAGTGGGACGGGGACAGAAGGAGGGGACTCGGGGATTACAGGATCCCTAAAACCCTTCTCACCGCCAGCGATGGCTCGAGGATCGCAGTCGACGACATCGCTCCGAACAAAGGTGTTCATTGATGATACAGTTGAAACCGTTATGTTGTTTGAACGTTCATTTCTTTCTTGATTATATAGTTGTGTAGTACCACACTCAAGACTATTTCACGATGATGTGGTTCAGTTTTATGGGTATAAAAATCTACTGCCCTTCTTCAGTTACCTGACAAAAACTTCTGACTTAAAGCGCCAGGTGCGCTCACAAAATTGGCTCAGAACACCGGATGTGTTTGACCTTCTAGACAAGCCTATTCAAGCCGCCTGGGTCGTCGATGGTCCTTAGAAAGTTTACAATCTCACTGTAAATATTAAGAACCACACAACGAATTATTCAGTCAATCGTTCAGTCATTTAGTCAGTGAAGTAATCGGTAAACCGCTCTTGTGGACAGGTATCTTCCGGACGTCTTCCTGCCAGGCCGTGCCGGAGTGGCAGGCCCACCGCTGTCCTACCATCGACTACCGGATGTTGATCATTGAGAGTATGGATTCAGACACGGAGACACGACGTCTGTCCCCTGTGGCCGTTCTCGTGGACGACTACATCGACCTGATCAATGGGCCACAGGATCACGGTTGGTGTGCTGGTTACACCTGTCAGAAGAGGCTCTCCACCTTCATGGCCGTTCTCCCCACAGGTGGGTGACTCTCTAATACTCCATGTTAACATTTTGTCCCTTGGAGAGACTCTTTCTTCAAGAAGTTACTTCAAGAGATTCCTCCTTCACGAAGTTACTTCGAGAGACTCTTCCTTCACTTGGTTACTTCAAGACACTCTTCCTTCAAGAAGTTACTTCAAAAGCCTTCCCTGAAGGCGTTACCTCAACAGACTTTTCCTTGAAGGAGTTACTTCATGAGATTCTTCCCGGAGGGGATTATATCTGCAGGGACTATGACTGCTAATCTAGAGTTCTCTCGCTCCAAAAGGCTTTTTTGAAGAAGTTATGAAACGATGAAAGTTGGACAAATGCTGGGCAGAAGCTTGGGACATTTTGTTAAATAATGTATGCATCCAAAACAGACCATCAGCTAGTCTTCATTTTAATGTTGATATCGAATTCCTTAAACGTCTAATATATTTGTAACACAGTGTAGAGTTGTCGTTGAAATTTTGAAATATGCTTTGCTTATTAAAGGGGGAATATTACTATAGCGAAAATAGGGGATTTTGGTACTATCTGACGTGGGTATTTTGTGATCGGTCGGCAGAGAGTTCGATACCTTGTCGATACTGCGTAGGTGCCATGTTGAATTTTCATATTATCTCCCTGGGCATGGTAGTTTTTTTCAGTGGACACTGATAGTTTCTTGGGTGCTGTTCTTATTTAGATTAAGTATATACCAAGTATGGCGACAACGGCTTGAGTGAATGACTATTACACATGATAATATGACACTAACAACAAAAATACGGATCTGCTAGTAGAACTGTGGATTTGAAATCGTAACTAAGTTGTACGCTTTCCCTTTGTACCTCAGGTAAAGAAGCCAGTATCTATTTCACCAGTACGTCACCTCAATCTCTTCGGTTCCATCTTCTGAACTCGGCTTCAAACGATACGGTTCTGTTGGCGATATGGTACGCCGAGCCTTATCGACTGGACGTCTACTACCAAGATAGCCACATACTGCCCACCAATGGCTACCTAGATTCCAATGGCAACTACCAGCTGCGAAAAGTAACAAGCAAGCCTGAATTGACCGACCCCGCTGGCACTAACTTCATGGATCGTGACAATTTCCTAATGTATGTCCTCGTAAGGGGATCGAATCCGGTTCTCATCAAGACACATCCAGTCATAGTTGTCGTCTTCGAAGCCTCCACCGAATTCCTGACTGTGGACGAATTCTTCGGCGAGAATCTGGTGAACAACCTGGTGGCTTTCCTAGGCGTGGATCCGTCCAAGGTGCGTCTTGTCAATGTGGTGAACGAGAATTCCGTGGGGCGCCGTAAACGTCAGGCCTCCGGTAACGTCAAATTCTACCTGGAGATTGGCGACGACCCACCGAGCTCATTGAATGCGACTGTGGGTGGAAGTCTGAGCCTGGAGCAGCTCAAAAACTACACCGTCACCCTCGTCAACGCAGCTCTGTTGGGCACACTCAATCTCAACGCTTCCATGTACGTGATTGAACCACTTCCGTCTCCTAACGACCCCTCGTGGTCGTCCCGTGTGGTCAGCGACCAGACGTCTCCCCCTAGCCTGGTCCTCATAGAACCTATCGACCGGATATCCTTTGAAACGGAACCAACTCCGATGCACGAAGGCAAGCCTTTCAGCGCCCAACCCAAGCTGAAAGCTCTGAGTCTACTGGCAAGTTGTCATTTTGTGACCACTAGTATTTACTTGACTCCATCCTGATGTCTGACTTTATATACTTTTATGTTCTTTGGTTCTTTCTGTTTAAAGTTGTTTTGGAAATTGGACTTGTGATGTTTGATGTGGTACGATCATTGTGGTTAACAACTAAAAGTCTGTCTGTGATGTCTGTGATAACACCTAGATTTACCTGACGCATGAAGGCAGGGATTTTCTTGAGTCTATTAACCTCAACTGAAAACGACAACAGTTTTACTGATACCTTAAAGTTCACCGAAAGGCAGTGCTATAAAGCTATATTCTGAAGACGGATCTGCACTCATTAAACGGAGATGACGCTAAACACTAGTTAAACAAACCCCTGAGTTTTGTCATGGAATTACAATGGCTAAAAGTATCTAGGAAATGAGTGTATATGTACTTGAAATTGAGTTGACATGAATGTTGGTGTGGGCATTTCTGTGAGGTTGATGCGTTTGGGATTGTTCCACATGTATATTATATTTTCTCAGAGAAGCTCTTTGGAAATGAGCTTGTTGCTTGTCGTTAGAAAGCATTCACGATAAGAGGTTTCCAAATGTGGAATTTCACACCAACATTTACTTATTTTTCTTGAATTTTTTCACATCAGGGGTCACGTGTCCGCCATCTTGGAACGACGGATTCACCGTGGAAGATGAAGGTTACTCTGAAAATGACACCCGCAAGTTATTTGGGCGCTACCCTTACCGGTAATACCACAATCGAATTTAACGACGGCTGGGCAGAATTCAGCGACATTGCCATTAGCCACGCTGGAACTTACGTCTTGGAGTTTGCTGTGACGTCGCCGCCGGAAGCTACGAACTTCACTCTCGAGAGGACAATCGTGGTGGCTAAGCGACCCCTAACGGCGAATGTTGTCTCCATGTCAGGCGTGGCCGTAGAGAACTCGTCGGTGATTGTCGTCCTTGACTTGCGAGACGAGATGAGCCGTGAAAAGATCCAGGATTTAAGTTGGAGGGTAATAACATGTTATTTTCAGTTATCCTCCGCCTACAGATAAATTAATGCTACGAACAGAACCAAATTCGGTTCCTCTAACTAAAGTCTCACAGTTAAAAACCCTTTTGGTTGTATGTCCTGCGATGTTGAGGGTGAGACGTTTGTGCACAGCCGGAAATTTCACTAGAAGTCTGGTGTTGAAAATTTAGCTAACAAAATGTCCTCGTATTGATACTTAAAACTGAGGAAGAAGTTTGGTCAGCATTCATTAATACGGGTCAACGTCATTCCCCCCCACCCCCCACCCCCACACACACACAAACTGTTGTGCAAGACTCTCTTAATATATCAAAGAAAAGATCGCCAGAAAACAATGAAATCGATACCACCGTCAGTATTGTAACAGTATTATCATTATTAGAGATTACACTTTCTGGTTATAGCATAGGCTTCTAGTGCTGAAATTGGCTGAGACCACTGTGGGTTTCTGATATACTCAGCTAAGGGAGCTGTGTCATTTCTGACCCTCAGAGGGGTAATGATCGCTTGGTGGAGTGGTCTAGACGGTTGACATGTATTGTTGGCGAATTGGTGTCTGACTCAGAGGTCGCTGGCTCGAAACCCAGATTGGTTTCAGTCACTTTTCAGCACCAGAACCTGTGCCATAACCAGAAAGTGTAATCTCTAATAACGATAATACTGTTTCGTAAATTCACATTCTAAATGACATATAAAAATCTAACAGACCTTTAATATCGTCTTTAAAAAACCCACCTTAATCTTAAGGTAATTAATCCATATAGTTGTATCTAGAAAGACTGTTTTTCAAGAAAAAAGGTGGTCGAATTTTAGATGGCCGGATTATTTATCAGTGAAAGTGTGTGTGATGACGACATCACTCTACCTTGTTGTCTTTGTTTCTTAAATTTGAAATCAACTGTTTATATTGCGGTCAAAATCTTACTCTGTAAGTAATTTGTAGCGAGTAAAACAAATTTGTCGTTGTAAAACGATTTTTTTAAGAAAGCACAAATGAGATATTGAGCTTGTTTTCGGTTTTCTCTCCCCCAGGGTCATACGTGGTCCGTATCCGCATCTCTGCCCAATCCTGATCTTTACTGGGGCCAGATGACGGGATCTGCTTCCGCTTCTTTCAACCCGGCCACAGGCGAGGTCACCTTCTCTGACCTGACCTTCTCACATCTTGGCGAGTACATGGTGCGCTTCCGCGTGACTTCTAATCCCCCGGAGTACGACTTCTACATCCTTAGAAAGGTCAAGGTCATGGCTCCACATCAGGCGAACATTGTTCGCAGTCGAAACACCACGGTCGAAATGAGATTTGATGTCAACTATAATGATGTCATAGGCTCGGCCGATGACTTGGACTACTTTACAGCCTATGTTGGAAATTACTTCCGGCACAAGTACCAGCATGTTTTCATCGAAGAAACAAGCATCCGACAAGGTAAGTGAAGAAGTAATGATTTTAATTTCGAAATTAATGGTACAGGTAGTCTGTTGCAAGCAACTTGCAGCATGCCACTCATACATGTATTTGTACAACCTGCGAATGGTCGTGGATTTCTCCTTCTCTGTCCCGTTAAAATTGAGGTTGTCACGAATAAATTGGGAACATTTTTTTCTATGAGTTTTTTTTCGCATACGAAGTATTAAGCGACGTTTACTCTGTTTCCCAATCGTTACATAATTATGCATAATTTGTGTAAACAACAGTAAAGTGTGTATTTGGTGCGGAGACCAAAAAATGCGAATGGTTTTTGTTTTCTCTAAGTTTCTTGGAACTTTGGGAGGACTTGAGATGCAGAGTAATCTATCTCATCTGTCACCCACATTCTGCACACATATAGTAGAAAAGAGATCATTCCATAATTCAATGTTTGTACCCATTTTAGGTAGCATCATCGTCACCTTTACAATCAGTGGTAACGGAAGTGACGTCACAGGCGTCGTGTACTCCGCTTGCGCTGAAATCGGAAACCAGACGACAAGCTTTCATTTCAAGGGTCAACAGCTGTCACTATCGGGGTATTTCAAGGTAGACGGGGCGCATTATTATGGGGACAAGTGTGGACCGCAGGTAATGGACTGTTAACCACAAATGCACATTAGAAGATCATGATCAATCAATCTTTTCAATGTTTATTTTTCCTGCTTTCACCGAGAGTGGAATGAAAAGTCACCTTGTCTCGAGAAAGGATGGCGTGATATCAGGAGTGTGGGACCCTTTTATTTTTGGCGCATCATAAACTCTAAAACAAATTAATAAACGTACGATACACATACCGAGCATAAGTTAGGTTCAGCGCCCTGTTCGCAGCATATTCTGTTTTGGGAAGGTAAACCTCGTTTCCAGTTGTTTCCAATCCTTTACATTCGCTCACAGCATTTCGGCGCAGTAAATAGATGACAGTAGATAGATGAATTCATCATTTATATTAATCAGTTTTAATCAAACTTTTCATCTATTTTAAAATTACTGTTTCATCACTTAAACAAACATTCTGTTGAGATATTACATTCCAGCAATCTGCCGCAACAAAATCAAATATTCCGTTCACCTTTCAATCAATGAATCACTGCATCGATCAGCGATCTCATTAGAAAGTTTTTTCTATCTCCCAATTAATCTGTCAACTATCGATGGAATGTAACGGCGATTTAAAGCGATGAGCAAGTCATAGGAGCCTATATGTTCTGCTCGATTTCCGTTATCTGATGGCCAGCTTCAGTGGAGAATTTACTTTGTGTTTCAGCGGATCGCAGCCGACAAGTCTCTACATCCGGGCATTATTGCCGCCATTGTGATTATCTGCGTCATGGCCGTCGCTTTGATTGGAATCCTGATCTTCTGGAAACTTGTTATTTTGCCAAAGACAAAAACAGTTGGTAAGTTAAGAAGTATGATACAGATTTAGAACAACAGAGAAGTGGCCTCCCGTGGCCGAGAGTGTTAGGAGGGTAATGACACAGAAGCCTGTCACCAGTGCGGCCGCTGCGAGCTCAAGTCCAGCTCATGCTGTCTTCCTCTCCAGCCATATGTGGCAATGTTTGCTAGCAACTTGTGGATGGTGAATGTTTTCCATCAGACTCGGGTCAGTTTCCTCTCAGCATAATGCTGGCCGCCATCGTATAAGTGAAATATTCTTGAGAACAACGTAAAACACCAATCATTAAATGATGGAGACTCAATGTTCTGTTTTGTCTTTTTTGCTCACCAGTACTGCTATCAAATGTTCTTCTGTGACTGCGACTCAGCATAACAGCTGTAAAGGAATCGGGCTAGAGAGAATGAGATATGGCTAGTAAGAAGTAACTGGGATTGTGAGTTATTCTCGATAGCCCTTCGTGGGAAGATCAGCCAGCAACCTGTGGATGGTCGTGGGTTTCCCCCGGTCTCTGCTCTGTTTCCTCCCACCATAGTGCTGAACGCCGTCAGATAAATGAAATATCCTTGAGCACGGCGTAAAACACCAATCAGATAAATAAATAAATAAATAAATACTTTCGTCAGCTTGTGATGTGAAATGGCACAAATGATGGTAACGACATCCACATTGTACGGATTTCAGAGAGACGAGTAGATCTAGCTTCAGATACAACGTCATGAGGTAGCGAATTTCTTTTCTCTGGTTTAGAAATTTTTTTGTCTGCGCTGCACAAACATTTTCTTCTACCACCAGATGATGACGGCATCAAACACATCGCCTCTGGACCCATCGATACCATCCTCTTCCGGGAGAATACATTCGAGAGTCTGCGAGAACGAGGCTTCCCGCATAGCCCGGTTGCACCCTCTGACACCCGGCCCCCATCCAGCCGGCCTTCAACGCGTGGCGGCGGCCCTTAGTTGATGGTCACTAGATAGGCCCTGGCATCCGCCCACCTGAGGTAGCGCCTCATCAGATACGTGCCAGGGAGACAGAGAATAGTTATAGACGCTTTACGTACCAAAGAGAAAGTCGGGGTTATAAGATAGATCAGTGTTTCTATTTGGAAAATTATCTTCATGCAAAGAATTGCAAAGCAATTTTTTTAAACAATATGGTCAGAGACACGCATATTTCATACTTTTGGCGTTGTACATAGAAACCATTTGAGGACGCGAATTTCTGAAAATGAGTATGCCTTTACATTATATATTTATTTATTTAAGACTTGCACATTTGCTGTTTTGTTTTTGTTTTTTATTTGTTTATTTGGATCGCATTATATTATGCATAAACAGTCATGTGTATTGTGATGATATTTAATTGTGAAGACAGTATTGGTATAAAACACAAGTGACTGTTGCCTGCAAACTTGCCAGGAAAACTTTATGATCGCAAAATATTTACATTCTAAGGACTTACTCAGTCTGCAGAATTTTATTGGCTTATTGGGAATACACAATAAAGGACCGAAGCCTTCGGGGCCATGAATTAATTTATGTGGTCAAGATAGAAAATCTCGTTCTGAAAGAAATAATTTGGCGCGATTCCTTTCGCAGTCAGGTTAGGAAGCGATTTAGAAATATATTTCAGTGGTAATGCGGTTTGATTATGCAATAAAATGCTCTCAATCGCGATCAAGCTTGTCTAACTTTTGCGGTTTCCTTGACTACAGAATTCTGAATCGCTAAACATTTCAGGCTAATTACGAATAATTGTATTGTATAATTGTATACTTTTCTTCAGGTATGATTTCTGTGCATAAAAATTTTGAAAACTTGTACCTCCAATAGCCATATGAGGACATATATTCCGGCAACCAATCGGTAACCGATTGCTGAAACTGTCATCCTCGTCTCTGTAACGATCACTCTTCAGTGAGATCGATACATTATCTACTGTATGTGTGGCGTTTGATAGATTTCTTTTCATATATCATTATTACTTTTGTTGACATTTTATAAAGAAATATATATATATATTTATATTTGCTTTAATTTGTAGTCTTGCTTGTATGGTATGGTTTTTAGCTATGGTGAGGAGCTCTAAGCGAGGACGACCATTGTTGTTGTTGTTGTTATATTTGTTATTGTTGTGATTGACGTTCTTCATGTGATCGTGGCAAGGATATTTGAAATGCGCCTGCGTCGCATGGCGGACGTCTTTACCGAGCACATTCGACCATCATTGCAGGCGTAAACACGGAGGGAATACATTTGGTTTACATCAAATGACGTACATCCGGCCATTCGTGGGACAGCAACGTGCGGACGGGCTGCTTGGTTTCCTCACAGCATAATGCTAGCCACCGTCGTATGAGTGAAATATTCTTAAGTTCGGTGTAAAATTTCATGTGTGGAGTATCCGTGGCCCACTCCTGGCCTTTGACAGGTTATACTGACAAGCTTTTCCATACATGCGACAGATTTGCACTTCTCAAACGGCCGTCGACGGCTTCAGAATCTACAAATTTCCATCCCTATACCGGGATTCAGCCCGTGTCTCGAGAGCCTCTAGCATAAGAGTCTTCTTCCCTACTCGCTGAACCACATCCTCGACCCATTAACCAGTGGGATCGCGGGCTGGAATCTTGATGCATCAAGCTTCCTCTAGATCTGCCAGGTACATGGGCAAGAATCCCTCCCGCGTATACGTCATAAAGCATCAATCAAGTCAAGTCAAATTAGGTACTAAAAGTTTTAAAAGCTCAGCACATGAGTTTTCTCGCGCAAAAATCGCGTTTGTTTTCTGAAAAGAATTCTTACAAAGCCCAAAAGTAAGTTTTCTGATTTTAGTAAAACAAGAACCGGTGCATAGACTATCGACCCTTCGGTCATTTTCAGACAGAATCAGCGAATTCGTTTCAAGGGGGACAACTTCAACTGTACTTAGCCCCGCTACGCTGGATTCTTCTGCGTTGGTCGTGGCGCATAGTGTGATATGTCATATCGACATTTTGAATTCGACAAGTCGAAGTTGTATTTCGTAAGTCACGTTCGTGAGGTAGGATTTGGCCAATTCTGTCAATGGTATGAAGAGCCGATTGTCCAAGTTTTATTGGAGGAATCAAGTTCGTATTGTCGGTACAAGAAATCGCGTCACTTGAAAGTGGATATACTGTTTATGTTGTAAACGTCAACTCCAGGAACGAAGCCTCTAATATTTACAGGCTTTTGTGTAATACATGTTCATCAGTGATTTCTAAAACAGCAAGCCCAGCATTTGTATTCAAGCATTGATACTAGGGGTGAGTGAAACAGTTTCACATCATTCTCGGAAATTTAGGAGTGAAAAATTTCCAAAGAAACTAAAGTATGTAATAAATTCTGTAAAATGTTCAAAGTCAGACTGTTCACCATTACCTGGATTTCCCCGCACTCTTGATCCACGGAGTTAATGCCCTTTCCACGTGATCGTTTGACAACTACCCCCCCCCCCCGACGTAAGCTGAAAGCGTGTTGTCCACTTCATTCGCGTGAAACAAACGTAGTTTGTTTGTTCTCGCTATATCACACCACTCAACAAAGTAAAGTTTGAAAATGGGAAATATCTTACAGTTACCTTGATGCTGTCGGAGAAAATGTACGTATCAACAGAAAAGTTTAAGATCTATTACATCCCAGTGGAAAAATGTATTCTGTAATTTTCTTGTACTTTCTTAAATTTTCCGTCTGCAAAACAAAGGAAGAGAAATTTAGTTGAAGGAGCTGTATCACTACGAAAGGCAAATATTTTGAGCTATTTTTGTCTGCAAACAAACATTGTAAGAACAATGGGGGTACTTTATTGTAGAGGGCGAAAATTTTTTTAAACAAGAAAATATCACAGATTCGTTACTTTGCTTTTGAATAAGAAATATTTTCGTAAATTTAAGAATTTTTCAGACATACTTCCTTGCTGGGAGACAAATGTCTTAATAATGCAACTTTTATTAATTTATGGTAAATAAGAAAAATTTACATATTTCCAATCTCAAAATCAATCTTACAATTTTATTATATTTAGCACCCTGCAGGAAGCACACAACAGTTGTGTCCCTTTTGATTGTGCTACTTTACATCAGTTTACGTTTCACTGATCTGCAGAAGAGAATGTGTGAATTCCCAATAATGAAATACCGGTATTAAGAAAATGCGCCAAACATTGCTGAAATGCTGAAAGACAACGAATGGGACTATCTTACACAGTTGAATGGGTTTAAGAATAGGCAATCGAATTTGTTTAAAGTCTATTTTGCCTCGGTGAGTGACTTGATGAGGCAGTTCGCTGGCTCAGTGTTTTTGGCTAAATCATAAAACGATTATCCCAGTAACAAACTGATCGTTGAAGTGTGTCTTTAGTTCATACCAGACTATGTGCAGTAACAAGCTGTGAGAAAACTGTCCTGGTCAGAAATGAGAACAGTCTTGTCTATACATTGTCGAATTCAAGAGCAAACGTCAATAAAAAAAACAAACAGGAGCCCTATGCAAACAACATCTCATTGGTTGGGAGAAGGTGGCAGAATTTTCATTTGCAGGTCAGTGTAAGAATCCGCTGCCCGATATGGCCCCAGAGAGACTGAAGATCATCTGACCCACCAGAATACTTGGCGCAATGCTGGATGTTGATAGCCACACCCAGGAGAGTACCCAAATTGTCCACTAATTATTTCGGTATGACCAGACTCCGTGTTGAGCCCTGCACCTCCAGCACACTAGAGAAACGCTATATGACTGGGAAAAGGAAAGATTTTTCCATCTTCGTTTCTTTATCTATTCAATTAGTCAGTCTTCTATGATATATTCAAAGCATTAGGCGAGGCTTACAGATGAAGTGATCCGCGCATACCTGTGAAATACGATCGCAACTCCCACGGCAAAGTTGTAGTTGTAGGTGTTCAGTTTTGTTGCAGTTTATGTAGGTGTGGTACACAATAGTTTTTGGAGAGTATTCATTTAAAGTAACACTGACAGATTTGTCAACAAAGAAAAGGGAACAAATGATGTAACATTAGCTATTTCCAAAAGCAGGAGGTAAGAGACTGGTAGCTATAAACATGTACAGTTATGTTTTTCACTGACGTACTTGGTACTGTAGCTGTATGAAACAAATAATAGCATGAAATTCTTACGAGCCCTGGCATATATAGAGAAACAGGAAACACGATGTTGATTCAGTCGTACCCCTTGCACGTCTGGAGTACACATAAAGAAAGGGATATTTCACATATACGGTTTGATCATCAGGTCTGGTTAAGAAAACACCAATCACATTTCTTCGATAGGAACACGCATTTGCCATCTAACTGAGAGACCTAAAATCTAGTTCAGCAAGAACCGGATTTGAACACACGACCTCAGAAGTCATCGCTCTGTGGCTTTGCGTCTCCCACGAAGGCCTCTTTGACCGGTGTAGTTCAACTGTCTATTAGCATATGGGGTTTTATTACTACACCTTCAATAAAAGCTGAACTGTAGAAAACAACAGGAATAAATTACCTCACTGTCATAAACAGTGGTAGTCAAATCTTTCACTTATTGATATATTTAGTTTTTTGATGTGAGTTCAAAGCCGTACCCAAGAACTGTTCTCTTATACGATGGTGGTCAAGCTTATATGTGGATGAAATTGGACTGGCGATTGTAAAACCAGTGACCGTCTCCAAGGATCTGACAAAACTTCTGACTGAAGTTAAAATGAAGTGATGGTGAGCGAAAAGACCATGAAAAACTGTGTCTGAAAATACCTTCACTGAATTTTTTTAGATTTTTTTTTCACCAAATTAAATGCAGTTAAATGTTTTGATTGTATGGTGGGTAATAATGACCATATTGATAATGTGTGTCAACCGTGGAGTCACAAAACTTTTTGTACACCTTTATGTTCAGGTATGAATAAAATTCTTGTGAAACGTACTCCTGTGATGTGTCCCTTTAAGTTGTGCTTTAGGGCCAGAAAAAGGTACACTTGGCATCACAGCTGACACACATGATCAAAATGGTCCATAAAACCCACCGTACAATCAAAACATTTGACTGCACATAGTTTCGCGAAAAAATTCGCAAAAAAATCAGTGACTGTATTATCAGTTTTTAATGGTCTCTTTACTCACCATAACTTAATTTTTTCGGGGTCTTTTCCTTTAAGACCACAAGATCTTTTCAGACATGTTTTAATTCAAAACAGGAGATGTTACTCTGTGCTGGGGGATTAAGGTCACATTTCTGTGTGTAGATGTCAAGCCTCATGACCATACTGGCTGCGTTCTGTAAGATGTACAGAGAGAGAACACTCTATCATAAACTAAAAAACATTATTGTAAAAACACAATTATTTAGTCAATCAATAGGTAATTAAGGAATAATCCAATCGATATATTGAAGACAGCGCGTTATTTTATGATTTGACAGGTCATTTGACTGGTACAATTTATTTATTTATTTATTTATTTATTTATTGAATTGGTCTTTTACGCCGTACTGAAGAGCATTTCACTTATGCGACGGGGGCCAGAATTGTGGAGGAAACAGGGTAGAACCTACGACCACGCCCAGATTGTAGCTATTTAATGGAGCTACCAGTATTCCGAGACTCAAAAAAAGCAATGCGGACAAAAAACATGGTCATATCACGGCGAACTAATACTACTGTGCTTCCAACTGTCATTCCATCAGCGGCTGAAGGCCAGTCCGTATACTGAGTTTCCAGCGCTGATATCAACGTTCCACGGACACTAATTGGATATATCTATATTTATACAGCCAAGCCTTTTATGACAATGGTCCCATTGTTGTGTCAATAAACAGAGGCTGTCCCGTTGAGAATGTTTTAGCCAAAACCTGGTAATCCTTGAGATATTTTCTTTTATTTATTTATTTCATTGGTGCTGTACGCCGTACTCAAGAATATTTCACTTATACGATGGCGGTCAGCATTATGGTGGGAGGAAACCGGGCAGAGCCCGGCGGAAACCCACGACCATCAGCACGCAGCTGGCAGACCTTTCCACGTACAGCCGGAGAGGAATCCAGCATTGGCTGGACTTGAACTCACTGCGACCGCATTGGTGGGAGGCTTACTGGGTCATTGGGCTGGGATAGCGCGCTAACCTACTAAGCCACGGAGGCCCCCCTTGAGATATTAGGGTAAGACTAAACAGCTCTGCTCCAATCGATAGGAGCACGTCCGCTCATTGAATGTGAATGGCCAGGATGAGCTTTTCACTGAAGCAGACGACATTCCAGAAGACTCGAGCCCAGCACGCGCCACCATCGTTACCAGACTTGATGTGGATCAAGTGTTCGAGAGAAAACTGAAGACCAAAGCTGACCACATCAGGCGTAATTTTGGCGTTCTTTTTTTTTTTTTTTTTTTCTCACAAAGGAGAGATCCGGATGTGAAGAGGTTCTAAAAATAGCCAATCCTACGCCGCAGAAAAAATAAATCGGTTAAGTTTTGGAATTTTACCGTTGACTGCAACGGATATCCGGGTGACTAAGGGGTCCGTAAACAATGGATATCTTAATCAACATCGGCTATCCCGTCCCGTAAAGTGTTTGTCCTTCCTATGTCTTTGGAAGACACAGTGGTATAGTTAACTACAGCTAGCCTTGCTTGACGTTACATCGTCAGTGTCTATTCTGGGGCAAGTCATCGGGGCCTCGGCTTGCCTGGTCCACCACTGTCTGATAAATATTAATACATGCAGCTAGTATTGGTGTGGGATTTGAAGCTCGTTCAGATAGCGGCTGTTCAGTGTGATCGATGATCGGGGCAGGTGTTGGAGACTTTCTTCATCTAACCAGTTACGATCTCGGCGACCAGAAGACAGGCACAGACAAGACGATAGCTTAGCTAGCTCTGGAGCTCGCTGTATCCCAACATCAGTGATCGCCCCACCAACGGTGAAGCGAACACGTGCTGACGAGGCTACACTCAGGCTGGAAACGAGCTGCCATGGGAAGTTGACAACGGGCGATTCCACAGAGTACCTTATAAAGCTTTAAACAGAGTCTGTGCTTAAAAGGACAGACGGCGCCGTACGAAGCTAGACAAGATCTTCTCCGAGCCTCGATTTGAGTTGACGCCACAGATCAAGTCTGCAGATCTGTCTACAAAGAGACTTGTTAATCCCACTTCCAGGAACTGTCACTGGGCTGTGGATTTAGAGCCTTTGCCCACTGGTCCATCACGGGTTCTTGTGGCTTCCATGAAGTACCGTTGCTTTTGTCGGGACCAACCTGAGACGTGTGCAGGCTTTGCGCTTTGTTGTGATCTGTAGGCTTTGGGATTTTCAGTCTTCCTATTGTTAAGTCCTGCACCGGGTTGACTTTCATCATCAGCTTACTTCAGCATGACGAATGAACGACAAAAGAAGAAGATCGCCCGGAGACAGAGCACCAAGGTAAGAAAGAATCCAAATCCAATCAAACCCGATAGACTCATATAGAAGACAACGTATCACAGACGCCGTGTAACAAATTCATGTTAAAAAGCTCCATTATTTCGGAGAGTTTAATTTTTGGAATTGCTAAGAGAAGACAATTGTCAGCAAGCCCCTATGTCACATTTGTCCACCCCGACCTCCGTCCCAATCTCCGACACTTAGCCAAAAGTGACCTTAAGCATGCTATCGAGTGATCAGAGAAAATAACTCGGTAAATATCCTGAAGCATATGGTGACAGGCAAATAAGCGCGAGCTGGACACGAACCCGAGACATCTATCATGAAATGCTAGTATTTTCAGAGGCGGTGGTATGATGCATGATAGGTCATACTGAACACAAAGCCCTACAAAATTGGAATAAATCCGAGATGAAACATGAAATAAAATCGGTTTTAAATGTAATGCTGAACAACTTCGCGCTGTAACTCGGTATACGCTCTTGTATGGCCAACCTGAAAATGTAGTGAGTGGTTTACCAGGTACACATGTACAGTTTACTTTTTGACGGCGGCCAGCATTGTGGTGGGAGGAAACCCATAAAGCCAGGGCCTGAAAGGCGCAGCTTTTGAGCCCACAGCCATAAAATTGCATTCATGAAATTATAAAAACCTTTAATGCTTTAAGTAGTGAGAGGCTACAGTGAACACCACTCTCACGCGTTTCTAATCTGATTACTGAAGCTATATTTTGTTAAATTCCTTTCGTTTGTAATCTCTCTCCACGAGACTCTAACGTCCTAAGTGAGCTGAGGTGTTCTGCAAGGTAGTGGGATGGATTCCCATCCCCACTTGTCCAATAGGGCTGTTCAGTCTTGAGGATTTTCAGGTCATTGTCAAAAGTGTTGATTTTTATCGCTGACCTCTCAAAATCGGATCCATTTCGGTTAGGGTCAAAACTGTGTAGCCTCCTCCTCATTCCTACGTTTACGATGGGGTTTTGTGGGCGAAATGATTCCGCACTACTCGTGAGGTGCGAGAGAACAGTAGTGAAGTCAGTTTGACAGTCACCGAATCGTCATTACACGGGAAAAGGCTCCCCTTCCGCCTTTTTGTGAGTAATGTATAAGTGTGACAAGAGGCGAGAACTTACAGAACATACTGTGTATCAGTGAATGACTGATAGACTTAGGGCCTGTATTGAGAAGAAGGTTATGAATGAATTATGTTGGCTCAGCCGCAATATTTACGTCAGTATGCTACGAAAAAGTCCATTGTTTTGTTTCACGTTGTTCTGTGTGTGTATTTGCTTGTTTGTTGTGGTCTTTTTGTTGTTGTTGTTGTTTTTGTTCTTTATGCCTATTCAGTACTCTTTTCAAGGTTATAACTTCTTCTACAACGTTTTTATTTTAAGTCATATTTCGAAGATCAAACGACAGGCATGCTGGTCCAATTAGGTATTCGAGTTATTAATTCATTTCATTGGTGTTAAGCGCCATGACTAAGGCAAATATGTAAGCGTGAAAGAAACCGGATAGAGGTTTATGTAAAACTCACCCGTCTAAAGGTACAATGCCATGTAAATTTCATCCTCTAAAGGTACAATGCAATTTAAATTTCATTCTTCTAAAATTACAATGCAACCCTCCTCTCTTAAAGCCGCAGTCGCACCACCGTAAAATATCGAACCTGAATATGCCTTTGATGGACACAAACTAGAGGTTTCCATATAGCTTTTCTGTTTTATTCATAATTTTCACTTAACTGATTTACCCATTGCGTCACTGGTTGGATTTTTTGTCTTTCCGCACGGAATTCCGCTCTTCTATTATTTAAACACTGATAACAAGGAGCCGTTTTTTCTAGTTATTCTACTTCTTCCGGCAGTGATACGTCTGAAAATTTGTCATGACAAGCACAATTTTTTTTTCTTTCTTTATTGACTTTCATGGCTTCAGCATCTATGGTTTCTTGCCACTCTTAAGAAATTCCCCGAGGAGATGAACGCAATTATATTTGTTGGTAATTGAATAAAATAAGACGGCGGATATGGCTTCGAACAAATTTCCTCCCCAAAATAGACTGTAATTCAAAGACTTGTCATCCAGGACATCTTCCTATTTTGTGCAATTTGGAAACCTTTGACGTAATCTCCTTATACAGATCATTCAGGTATGAAGGTTAAACTCTGCTGCGATTAGCCGCCCCTGCCTCTACCTCAGCAATATGAAATGAATCTCAACCACTGCGCAGAATCATCAAGTCCGTTGTCCGAAACCGTTATCTGTCCAAGGTCAGTGGGTCGGGGAGGGGGGGGGGCGGAAGTAGTGAGTAAACGCTGAATTTCTTGAGTTAACGAACTGAATGTTTCGTTGTTATTGTTTTTTTGACTTGATGCAACATTGCTTATATTTTGCGAACTTGTGCTCAAATAACAATTTTTCACCGTGTAAAGCTTACAAAATATTTTTACTCCGCTTTATCTAAGCACAACTTTAAACCTAACCTCTGTAAACCTTAATCATCGAGGTCTCACTCGCTTGGGAGTCAAAAAAGCACAGTCGAATGAAAGAGAATTTCCCGCTTTTAACCAATGACCTAATAAGATCAAGAAGATAGCAGATATCATAGAACAATAACATCAACGAATATGGCATAAATAATTCATACATCAGCCGTAAATGTCTAAACCTCTATTTATAAAATCTGCATGAGATTACCTTCACCCACATGGTATAAAATTTGCCCATCGCCTAATATTTGAATAGATTGCAAACTCGAGTCATTCAAACTCCAAACCTCCTCACGAGAGACGACTTTTACACCTAGACGACTTTGACTCATAAACGACTTTAACACATAAACGACTTTGACATAAACGACTTTGACAGATAGGTGACTTTGACACATAAACGACTTTGACACATGAAATGACTGTGACACATTTGTGACGACTTTGATTCATAAACGACTGTGACACATAAACGACTTTGACCTAGTCTTTAATTATTCTCAAAAGCCATAATGATCATAATGTTTAGCAGCGATTACTCAAGGACAGATTTCGCCAGAGGTGTGGAATGAAAGCTCTCACTAGCCGGGAGAAATAACCAGCGTTGGGTTGTTTAAAAGTAACCGTAAAAAAGTGCACCTCCAGAAATCCCGGATGTGGAAGGTTATAAAAGAATCTGTTTTGACGTCCGGGTATCGATCCAGTTTCAGGTTTTTGTCTCCGTTGATGGAAATAGATAGCTAGGTTATATAGCATGCACATAATATCTTTCCGTGGAATGTTTCTAAAAACTGCACCTGCGCTCCAGTGTTTTTAGGCATGGATTCCAATAACGGTGTGGTGTCCAATTTCGAGCGGCAAAAATGATGGGAGCATGGCAAACATGACGCACTCGCCTAGTTTGGAATCATTCATTCATCATATGATAGCGTTAAGCCATATTAAATCATTCATTCGTCATCTTCCAGCATTACGTCATAATTATTCCTTCATTTTTCATCTGTAATGTTAAGCCTTAATCAATCATTCATTCATTCGTCATATGTTAGCATTAAGTCATAATCACTCATTCACTCATTTATTGTGCAGTGTTATGCCTTAGTCAGTCATTCATTCATTATTTTATAGCGTTATTCAGTCATAATCATTCATTAATTCAAAATCTGATCATTGATCTTTATTATTACGTCTTAAGATTTGGCAGTATTCTCGAGACAAGTGCGATTTACCAATCAGGTTTGGGTATAATAGTGCGCAGATGTAATTTATGCTAGAGTTGAAAGACCTTTTAAGCCGGAACACAGATTCAGTTTATTTGACCAGGTGCGTTTTTCTCTGATCAGTAGGTTCTGAATATCGCGAACGTGCTTTTGAGGCCTGTGTGTAAAAACACTGTTGTGTGTTTTCCTGGAAATGTGACCATGCTATTGTCGTCAAGCACGTGGTTTCTGGCTAACTACGGCACGCTGACAAAACAACAAGCCCAACAAACCCACTCGACCATTGTTCTGTTTTTTCCTTCCTCTCTTTTTTTTTCATTAGTCACTCTAATCGATTCAGTAAGCGGGCATTTTGTCACCACTTTACATCGCACCTACTTTTTGTTCGCCATGATTTCTGTAGGCACGCCTCGCACGGGACCTAGCAACGCTGACTGTCTTAGCTCAAGAAACAACAAGAACAACAAACGACCATTGATGGTGGTGAAATGATACTTATTATAGTAATAAGTATAGTGATGTCTGACCACCACCCACCAACGTACCCCTTCAAAACCGCCTAATGCGTTATCAAGACTCACCTGACGTAAATGAATCCAGCACTCTAAATAATGAATTAATCCGTGGTCTGTTATCTTTTTTCTTTTCTTTTTCCATCCGGGCGCTAACACCTTGGTAACCACCGTACTGTGAAACTCCATGGACTGACAGCTGTTCAAACCTATGCATATATCAACAAAGGGCTAACACCAAAAAACCCTTTTACAGTATGGGTCAGAAAGCCAATTATAGATGCCAATAGTGGTTGTTTAGACAGTGTCAATAAACCATAATCTAAGATCGATCCGTCAGCCATATCGACGTTCACTTGTAAGGCATATCATCAATTTGTCGGACGTCAGCTTTGGTTGGTCTCTGAAAGGAATTCTGCTGTCAGCTTGACTGTAGGAACTATTGATATGCTTCTCGCAATCGCCTACACTTCAGAATGTGATAAATATCCATTGGTTTTCTCAACGATATTCCGACAACAATTAGCTGCTGGGGATTTATGGCGTGAGTAACGGTAGCTAAATAACGGAGACATTTTACTCAGTATAACCCTTCGCATGAATGTGGGATTTGCTGCTGAAACTGGATGAAGTCGAATATCTTTAGGCAACTCCACAAAAATGCGCGAATGTGTGAAAGATCAAGGGGTACTTTAATAAATATCCTTACAACAATAGTCGACTCCAGAAATGAGAAGTTTAGTGAATTATGGCGAGATAAATTCTCAGGTCACATGTTCAATAGAAATCCTCAGAACAACGAAGACGTACAGGGAACAGCGTTTCAACTGTCGAAACTTAAGCTCAGCAAACATGAAAGCTTCAGACCCAATCCAACTCAACTCGACCATTGCGTCGGCCCTTAAGAGCTCGTGTAAGCAATGTAACAACGCAGCTCTGATGGAATTGTATTCCCTGTGGTTACGTGTATGCCATTCGATTTTAAGTAGTGCGGATATCGGCGACTGAGATCAGCTCGTTACGACCATCTGTGTTGAGCTGAGTTGCGTCTTAAGCTCTCGTGTATGCCTAGAATAAAACAGGCAACAAAGAACAGTTATCATATGAATCTTGTTACCACTATATAGCAACAAGTCGGCAATGCGGCATTCGCAGCATCGATGTTCCAAGAAGGCAGCAACAGCGCCTCACTGTCTCATTGTGTATTTCACCAAGTATTCAGTCTGTGTGATTATGACAAATCCAAGTCACGAAGCAGGGTGTTAAAAAATACCTGTTTAATATATAAAATTTCATATACATATGTACAAGTGATATTTCATGGATAATCTTTCTTATAGGTGCAATGAACCATTGGCCATTGTGCCCTGGCCGTCCGGCGATTATCGACCCGGAAGTTCCGTTTTAGTGGAGGACTGGTGAATGCCTGTTTCGACGACTAGATTGAAGCATATCACATTCTTCTAGTTCTGTATTCTGTGAGCCTCCTTGGCCTAGCGGTATAAAGCGCTAGCACTGTCATTTCTTCAAGGAGCCTCCCATCAATGCGGTCGCTGTGAGTTCAAGTCCTGCTCACGATGGCTTATTTCCTGGTTGTACGTGGTAAAGTCTGCCAGCAACCTGGGTATGGTCGTGGGTTTCCCCCAGACTTTGCCCGGTTTCCTCCCGCCATGTTGCTCGCCGCCCTCCATTCCTCAGTAGAGCGTGAAACACGAATCTGGCCGTCCACATACCGAACAACACATTTGCCTTTCTTTTAGCGAATTATCAAGTCTAGTATCTCAGTTAGGTTTGTATTAGAATTATTCAAGTATACATATGAACAATGAAACCCGACCAGTGTTTAAATTAGCTTTGTATGGCAATTGTTCAAAGAAACGCTTTGCAGATTTAGAATCTTCTTCATTTCGATGCCCGAACATCATCATAAAGATTATCCCAACGAGGTAAGACGGAATGAGTGGGGGCTGGCGCCTGGCAACGGAGAGGAACACATTGGATCTCGGGTATCCATTCACGGCGTGCACTGTCTTTAAGCGAAATTGTTCAGAAAATAAACGTCACATTGTGTCTTCTATGATGTTTTTTTCGGTTAATAATCTCTCCAGTTTACCTGTTACTGTAGTAACGTCAGTCGATATACACAGTGATATCTGGTGAAGATACATGTAGAGCTGTCTCTCACCCGTTAATGGTAAGGCGAGTCTAAACCCGCTCACAAAAACTGACGTATTAACCAGGCAGATTATGAAAAACCTGAACTTGTCCGTCCTAATCACTTCGAGGAGTAAAGGGTGTATATTCACCGCATTTTTTCCCCATAATTCCACTGAAGCCATGACACTAGGGGGATGTAAGTTGTTACTTCTCGAACACATAAAACTTGACAAGAGGCGGATTTTCACTGGTAACGTGTGACCATTTACCAACTGGTACACTGTCGTCGCTGCTGTGGATTTACTCTGTGTAGTCTTTTATGTCATAATACGGCACTGGCTGACACATGCCTGGATATGGAATTATCACATAACTACAGTGTTATGTAGTGATATAAAGCGATTACAGTTTTGTCGTGTGCAACTAGTTACATAACATTTTCAGAACGTTCCATTGGTTGAAAGTGGGGAAAGAATATTAATACGAGTGACGTAACTACGTGGAACTTCTATTTTTTTCTAAGAAATCAGATCAATTGATATCTTGCTAATAAAAATATCCAATTCATTTCTCAGCCCCTCAAATCAACTATTTCTGCAGGCCCTGTACCTGGAACAAGTGCTGATTTTTCATCTGAAATCGCATGACCTGCAACAGCATCGCTCTGTTCCCAGCCTTAAATGGGAACTTCACGGCCACCAGTTTTCACTATATTTAGCCCATCATCATGTTCCAAAACCAACCAAGCTGTGAGAAACAATGAGCAGCCGCCCGAATCAAAATTTTATGCTGAAACATATCAGACATGTCATGTGGCCAGTTCCACGTTCATGT
Source organism: Acanthopleura granulata (assembly GCA_016165875.1). NCBI lineage: Eukaryota > Metazoa > Mollusca > Polyplacophora > Chitonida > Chitonidae > Acanthopleura > Acanthopleura granulata. The sequence goes on from JABBOT010000013.1 coordinate 9,591,350, forward strand.
TCACACAGACGCTTCAAAAACATATTCATCGCTTTCTGAGCATCGTGGTGATCACGAGTGATAGGCGTGAAACCGGTGACTCGGTGAGGACGACATATTCCATCTCTTATTGCTGACTGAATTCACAACATTTGACCTCTCTAACATAACTTTTCATGTTTAGTATTATTTTTCTTTGCGGATTTTTTCTGTGCGCTGTTATACAATGTACATAATTAAAGCTGACGGTCTTCTCGAGCAACTATAAGTTCGTGCGTAGTCATGTTTCTATTGACCGCAGTGCTCCGTCTAAACAAGGCTGCAAGTTGTTTACATTTAGATAATATCACCTAGCTTGATTATAAAGGATTAGTTTTAATTTTTATCTTTTAGTCGTGTCACATATGCGATAATAAGAATTTTATACTCGTATTCATTTCATATGGAAGTTATGAAATCGTTGAAGAAATTTGGCACATGTTGCTCGCTAAAGCTCGCAACATACACAAAATTTCTTCAACTCGTTTCATACCTTTCATATCAAATGAACACTCGTGTCCTCTATTTATGTCAGCTGCTGAAACCAGAAAGGGGTGGGGATAGAAGGAAAAGTATATTTCATTTATTTATTTGATCGGTGTTTTACGCCGTGCTCAAGAATACTTCACTTATACGACGGCGGCCAGCATTATGGTGGGAGGAAACCGGGTAGAGCCCGAGGGAACCCACGACCATCCGCAGGTTGCTGTTTAGACCTTCCCACGTACGGCCGGAGAGGAAGCCAGCATGACTTGACTTGAACTCACAGCGACAGCGTTGGTGGGAGGCTTCGGTTATTGCGCTGCGCTAGCGCACTAACCGGCTGAGCCACGCATGCTCCCAGGAAAAGTATGGAAATTCACCAAAGTAGATACGACGTGGGCTACAAACGAACTGTTCCTATTTATCTATCGCAATGTCTATACTTCTGTGGTGAAATTTTAGAGAGCGACCGAGTTTATGGTGAGTTAATGTTGTTGTACTCAGAGTGAAATTACGCCATTCGCCAGGTAACGGAAAAAGGAAAAGAAAAAATTTCATCGCCAGATATCAAAACTGAGAGGAAAAAGACACGTATTGGAGCCTGTTCACTCAGTCGTCTGACGACCATTGGCCGCAACGAGTTCAAAGTGCTCAAGCCGAATGAGCTAGGGAGGGTCCCCAGAGACTCCCAAACATGATAGCGAAGGTCCTCAGTGCCTGCACAGTGCGTGTGTAATCAAATGTCAGGATCCAGATTTGTTTACTTGTGAATGAACGCTACTGGGCTGAGAGCTCAGCTGTGCTCCTGACCAGAATTAACATCCGGGCATTTATCTGTAGAAACCAGTGTTGGCCAACAATCGACCGGTGCTATAGCACTGTCCCAGATCCGAGGTAAATATTGATGTGATGGTGAGAGACATCTTTCCCTGTCTGCACCGCCATTGGCTGGAAGTGTCGTGGACGTCATAGTGCCCGGATTCAGCGCACACAGCCTAGTGGCTTGCATTATGTGTCGCAGCATCCTTAATTAATGAACGGGTTGATGAAAGTAGCAGCCAACACATAACAGCGTTATTGTTCAGTCCATAATGCAGCTTGGAATTTTAACACCAAAATGACAACAAGCCAGATTCTACGAAAAAACAGCGGCCCACGCATTTCCGAGTAATTATTGGCCTATATGTATTACTATACCGCGATCAATTCCCCATTTCAGCATTTCCCCGTTATTCGCCTTGAATTCAAATCCTGCAAGCGCCTGTAGATTTCTTAATCGATAACAAGACAATTACTGATTTTAACGATAGGACAAGGTGAAAACATATGAATAACTAATCCAATTACCTACAGACTCACTCTATCAAAGAATCAACAAAAAGCAACCTGTGTGGCCATATCCACTTCTGAACAGACTCATGAGTAAACCAATCAACTGGTCCATCACACAATCATTCAGTACATCGATCGAACCGCCAGTGGTTACCCATGACAAGAAAAGGGCACGCCAATAAACCAAAGAGCCACGCCAAACAACCAACGGTGCATCAATGAAAAAATCTCCAAATCAACTGACTAGTGGTCCCATAAATTAACTACTTGTCCCACTTCGCAGCCAATTTGCCATTAATCAGTCAGTGGTCCCTTCAATCTGCCAAAGGTTTTATGCAATTCTCCCGTCAATCGTTCCGTGGGTCCATCTATCAATCCAGGTGTCCTGAATCAACCCAGGGCCGCATCAACGAATTAAAGGAGGTTCCTTCAGCCACCAAGAGTCCCGTGAAGGAACATATGGCCTTATAAATTAACAATTGGCGCTACCAAACAACCAGTTGGCCGTCAATCCATCCTTGCATCCTTTAATCAACTAGTTGGTCATCGGTCGAGCATTTCGTCCTTAAATTGAGCAGTTGGCCTATCAACTGACCAGTAGCGGCCGCGGAAACGAGTGAAATATTAATCAAATTTTGTCCACATTACTTATCTAACATTCCTTTAAAGTTCACAGTGACTGTATTCATGGACTGCTCATCCACCGATTAAATCAATCGTATGTCGATGAATTGATTACTTCAATTAATTATTGTTCAGCTCGTTAGCTCGCTAGCGCAGCGTAATGACCCAGAAGCCTCCCAGCTCATGTTGACTTCCTTTCCGGTCGTACGTGGGAAGGTCTGCCATCAACCTGCAGATCGTCGTGGGTTTCCCCCGGGCTCTGCCGAGTTTCCTCCCACGATAATCTTGGCCGCCGTCGTATAAGTGAAATATTCTTTAGTACGACTTAAAACACCAATCAAAGGGATAAATAAATAATTATTACCTTCACTGTCTGTTTGAATGATTCCCGTTCGCCATTCTCTAGATGTTTGACAAACAGATTGACTTATTAAGAGACGATTCTTCATTGTTTATGGCCGACTCGCTGGGGTTAAAACAGTTCTAAGCATGACGTCACACCATCCTGGGAAGGTTTTTTCGCCAACTCATTTTGACAAGGGTCAAACTCATTAATGAATTTTTTTTTTTGTTTTTTTTTTCATTTAAGCTTGCTTCATGCATGTATGGTGGATTAATTAAAGGTGGTTGTGACGTAACCTTTTTTTTTTAAAAAAAAGCGCCGTTAGCGCGCTATCGCAGCACAGTGACCCGAAGCCTCCCACCAATGCGGTCGATGTGAGTTCAAGACCAGCTCATGCTGCCTTCCTCTCCGGCCGTAAGTGGGAAGGTCTGCCAGCTGCGTGCTGATGGTCGTGGGTTTCACCCGGGCTCTGCCCGGTTTTCCCTCACCATAATGCTGGCCGCAGTCGTGTAAGCGAAATATTCTTGAGTACGGCGTAAAATACCAATCAAATAAATAAATAAAATCAACTAGCGGTAATCCCTTAGATTAAGCGATGTGTTTTATGGTCTGTCCTATTCCAACCGTCCCCAACCCCTCCTCACCCTACCACCCCTACCTTCTTAGCATATGTACATGATACACATAACTTGATATTGTATTCAGAGTTCTGAGAAGAAAAAAAGTAAGCCTTGTCTTTTGTCTCTGCAGGAAAAGGAGGATCAGTGTCACGACAAATTCCTCCCCGAAGACCAGAGAGAAGGTGGGTCAAACACAAATGTTGTGTGTGGGCGGGGGTCATCGGTGATTGATGGTGGTGGGTAGGGTGGGCGGATTTGGTTTTAAGGTTAGCTGAATTTAATCAAAACATCTCCGAAATCTTACAATTCGCTGACATTGATCAGATTATCTCTCTTTCTGTTACGTTTTAACAGACATGCATTCTTGCAACATGTCTGTCAAAATAAAGGCCATTAACATGCTACTACACGCACGATAGATTTATATACCCCATATATACGCATTTTTCAACACTAATATTAGAATGGCCTTTCGAATCGAACTTACAAGCATAAGAATGTACCGAAAACCTACGGAATGCGAGTGAATTATGACCATGGTTTTAGTGCTTCCTCTCTATTTACAGAGCACTTGTTCTTATGCGTTTCACTTTAAACCATTTATTCCTGGCCACCGTTCTAATCCAGCGCGCATTGGACCTGAAGCTACCTGAAGACCATGTAACGGTATATGGTCTTCCCTGGCTATCTCCGCGTTGACTATATCCATTCACAAACCATGAGACGTCACTCAACTGATATATCTATGGGCACGGCTGGAAATACAATTATTCAATTCCACAAACTAAATATTCACAATTTTTTGTCAAGTGCATCCATTGTTTTTGTTTCTTTTCTCAGAACTCCTGTCGGCTTTCAAATTATTTGAGAAGTCTGGGAAAGGCCGGATACCTATACGAGAATTAGGACCCTTGCTGAGATCGCTGGGCAGAAATCCGTCAGAGATCGAACTGGAAGAGGCTCGGAATGAGCTGGACATGCAAGGACTGGAAGGTATGTCCGAGATGCTCGTATGTCCGCAATATTGTCACAAAGTCAGAGATCCAGCATGTCCGCAATGTTGTCACAAAGTTTTGGACTAGAAGGTACGTCTGAGCTCCTAGTATGTCTGCAATAGTGTCACAAAGTCTGGGATTGACCGCAAAGTCAGGGGTCCACGTATGTCCACGGCGTTGTCACGAAGTCAGTGTGTCTCGTTTGCTCACAGCGTTGTCACAAAATCTGAGAACCTCGTATGTCCACAGCGTTGTCACTCCCTGGGATCCTCGTGTTTCCACGATATTGTCAAAAAATCTTGGAACCTTGTATCTCTATTATATTGTCACAAAATCTTAGGCCCTCATATGTCCACATTGTTACCAAAATGTTGCCTCGTATGTCCATTGCGGAGACATAAACTGGTTCTGAGCCCTCCAGTGGTCGGGTTCTTCCATTCCTAAATACAGCGCAGCCATTATGTTTTCCTAATTCTATTTAACATAGTCTAGAAGAATATTTCATTCAACGCACATTGCCAAAAACTTTACAGGACATACGCATCGCAGCATTAATTTTGTCGAACACACGTCTCAACATGGTTGCAAGAAACAAACATTGTTTTATTTTACACAAGAGATTTGATGCTCCAAACGAATAGACAGGGATTCTCGGGATGAAAATATGACGAGAAAAATTTCCACACAGTTGTCAGCAAATGGCGGTGAAAAACAAGTAACAAAACCATGTAAAATCAGGCCGGCATCGAGCCGATGCATTTGGTTATTAGCTAATCTATAGCTATTGTCTCTACCTGAATTGGTTGTTTAGTTCCCAGATATCTTTCGCCCTGCCAAAGGCTTACATGAATCTGGCGAGCGTGTTAGTATATTAGTCTGAGGGCAATGAAGATGGGTCTAGTTTAGACAGCCCTAACTGATGAGTCTCGCCCAGCCTCTGTTCTGACACCTCACTGCAATCTGGCGTCTCACCCGGGAGCTGGATGTTTTATGGACGTGCCATTAAGGCACTCCTGAATCTAGTTTGTCGTGAAACTGTCAAGCCTGACTGATACATCTCCAGCTTCATCTGTTATTTTTAGCCTTCCCACGTTATTTGACCGAAATCAGTGGCGCTGGTTAGCATGGAATGAGGTCGAATGACATGCGAGATTATTTGATATGCTAGTGTGACAAGATCTGGGGTCACGTCCATTAATGTGGAATGAGAGGTAGTCGGCCGTGAGGGGGACAGAGAAGGACGGAGAAGCGGGGGGGAGAAGCTCTGGACGAAGACTCCGTGCAGGTCCCATAGACTGCAAGCTGTCTGGGTCCAGAGAAAATGGAGAGGTGTTTCGTCTTGACAACTACTCGATAGACAACATATATGCAAATCTCCATAAATAGTGCGTTGAACCGTGCTCAGAACGAAACTTCACTGTATACATACCTTTGACATGCAAACATTATCTCTTGTCATGCGCAAGTAAACGGTTCCATTCCCCAAACTCACCACTATTTCTAGTTTTTCGCATGTAATTGTAATGAAGCTGTAACTGACCTGGTGCAAGCAGACACCGCCCTTACACTATGGATTTCAAAGTTTAACTTATAAACACTTTTATGCTTCGGATATTATACACTTGGAGACTGCAGCATTATATAACGAAGGCCTATAAGATGTTTTGGACACTTATGTTTAATACTTAAATATATGTATATATTTATTAAACACGCTTGGTGGTAGTTTAATCACTCATTAAGCGCATTGGGAGCGGGTCATTTTACAGTGTATATGACTGACAGTATGACAAGTAAACAAATAAACATGGAATATCTGGCGATGAAATAAAGCCCGAAAACAGAAATTTCAACGGAAAGATAGTAAATATACACACATCTCCAATAACGAGTAGTTTCCATGTCAGTCTCTAAGCTTCTCGTTTCTTTGTTTCTGCAGTGAAATGAATCTCTGTAAACTGTTACTGCGTCATTGAAGTCAATATAACCAGGTTAAATGTTTGAGAATTAATCTATAGCGACATTCACTATATATGCGATATGATCGGGTTTTAGATTTGGGAATTTAAACCTGCTTATCCACTGAAGAGTCAAATGTATGTGCGACTATAATGTACGCAATGATGGAATTCATCAGCGTGAAAACAGACATCTGCCGTTGCTGGATTTGGAAGATTTATATCAGTCAGTCTGAACAGGATATTTGTAATAATTGTTGAAGGATTACATTAGCGTCGACATATTGTTCATTGTATTCAGAACACCCTTGTGAAAACCTACAGCGTATGCCTGGCACACATTAGGCGACTGTACTGGATAACAGCGGAGTACGTAATGTAGAGAAATGGTGAAATTCTTTAGCATTAGGTTAAAGAGCAAGCTGAAGAGAAGTCTATAGCAAAGTATTTTATTTATTTATTTGATTGATGTTTTTCGCCGTACACCGCCAGCATTGCGGTGGGAAGAAACCGGGCAGAGCCCGGGGGAAACCCATGACCATCCGCAGGTTGGCAGACCTTCCCACGTACGACCGGAGAGGAAGCCAGCATGAGCTGGGCTTGAACTCACAGCGACCGCATTGGCGTCTGGGTCATTGCGCTGCGCTAACGCGCTAACCAACTATAGCAGAGGATAAAACAAAGAGTATAGTACAGCTTGTGAATCTTCGGCGTGAAGCCTACCGGTCAGCTACCTCCCATCTTCCCTAGAGTCCCGTAGGCCGAGAGATCTAGACGGACGACCTGTATCACTGGTTTTAGGACCTGTGCTGCATCCAGAAAGTCCATTTCCTATTTAACGATAATACTATTAGACTACAGTATTGAAGTCCACAGGCTTTCGGTATGCCGTAACGCAAGTAGTACATTACACTTCGAGGATGTTTGTCCTGGTGTGGTTTGTATGTTTTGGGGTAAAACAGTACATCCAACTACAACTGAAAACTTAGCATTTAATTAATTTAGGTCGGATCTATATATATCAAATAACTTGAAATAACAATCCTATATTCATGCACTTTAAAACAATAATAACAATGGTTAAATTAATAAATGGAAGAGGAAGGAAACACTGAAGGCGTAAGCTGCGTCGTTAATGGGTATAGCCGTCTCAGAGTATAAATGAGCCTCGCTGTTTTTTGATACCTGTCCTATTATAATTAGATATATGGTGTTTTCAGCCACCGGCGACGCCATTCTAATATTACACCGTAATACTCTCTTGCACTAAAGAAAGATTTTTCTCATAATGCATTTTGAATTATTTATTGGTTTTTGGTTTATAACTTTTCTCGAGATGAAAAAACAGAAAGAGACTGTGATTGTGGGTATCCCTGGGGTTTGTGGTTGGGGCGAAATGGTAACTATTGTCTAGTGCACCTGATACGATTATGCAAAGTATCACCGGCTTCGCTTTTAGTTATATTCGACATGAGCCAGGCGTTGAGATAGCAAACCAAATCTGAGAGGCGGGGTGGGGGGTAACGTGCCAGCGCGACATGAACGCGTGCCCTTCACCAAGACAATCGGTGTGTGTTTAAGTTCCGCTCATTCTGCCTTCAACTCCGGCCGTACGTGAGATGATCTGCTAACACCCTGCGCATGGTCGTGGGTTTCTCCGGCACGGTTTCTGCACGGTTTCCTCCCAAAATAATGCTGACCGTTGTCGTATAAATGAAATATTCTTGAGTAGGGTGTAAATAAATAAATCAAATCTTACCAAACCCAATCAGAGTCTGGTCAACTGATATATTAAACACCAATTCGGATTCGTTTATTTGTATTTCACTTTTAATCGTATTTAGATTCAGAAACAGTTCTGTACGTGGTTTCTGTCAACGTGTGTTGTGCATGGTTCCTATGGATGTGTTTTGTGCGTGGTCCCTGTCAACGTGTTTTGTACGTGGTTCCTGTGAATGTGTTTTGTGCATAGTTCATTTGTACGTGATTTGTTCCTTTTGACAGCTACTGTTGAAGTTGACCGCTATGTTGTCACCTTGTCCACAACTGATCATTTTAGACTTTACTCTTCACTTTACCCGACACTGTTGACCTTTGACGCCACAATTCACTCTGGTCGCTCATATTTACGCACAGCGCGCGCTTGACCCACCAACCTTGCTGATCCAACCCCTCAGGGCACAGCCTCTCGTCCTGGGCGTTAGTACTAGGGGGAGAAATGCGCACGTCCCAGCCGGAAAGAACGATCTGTCAGTTGGGGACAGGTCCGATCTCGCTCCACTGATCGAATCGGTTATTACTGTCTACATCTTTAGTTTATTTCCATTACCGTCTCGCTACCGTCCCCGTGGTCGGCGCTGTGGGCGCTGTGATTGAACACCTTGGCGCCCTGACTTGTTATGTTTCCATTCAGAAGCGATGGTAATTACAGCTAGCTGACTGGTGAGCTGTGCAGCAAGATTCCTGAAATTGGCCAACAAGAAGTAATTATCGGACCGCACAAGTCGTTGGCCTTCTATTCTGATTATCCGCTTGTGAAAAAAATATGCCTGGCTTTTTTGTACTATTATATTGTCTTTTTTCTTCTTGCGAGGCTAGATCGGGAGTCTTTATTAATGGCGACAAGAGACCTTGACCTTTAACAATGAAACATAATTTCAAGTTGTTATCTCTCACACTCTTTTAAAAAACAGAAATATGATCTTGTACAAGCAAAGTAAAAATGCATGTTTTTGTAAATACTTGAAGAATACTTGCTATAAAAAGACTCTTCCAAATTTTCCAAATGATTGTCACAACAGTGAAACCCCAATTATGATGATGAGAGAAATCAAATCATTATTTTAAATCATTCGATATGTAACCCTGACTTATTAGCAGTTGGAAACCCTTCTTATTTTTTCCAAGAACTTTCGTGTTTATGAAGAAGAAAATATTATAAATAATCATTTTCCTTTTTAAGCGAAGGATATCGTTTTAGCACGTCATGTTTATAAAAGTGACTAACAAGTCTTGCCTTGAACCTGACCGATATCTGGGAATGTCGATTTTGCAGAGGTTCTAGAAGCATCTGCGCATGTGCAAATGTGGCCAGGTCTCGAGCGGCTACAGTGTTGATCTTACCGTCGTTCATCTCGAATGCAGAGCGCAGATCATCGACATAACCAACTTCTTGACAGTGTTTTTTTTTTCTCTTTTGTCCAATATTCCTCGTTTGTGGCAGGCGGTAGTTGATTGGTTAAGTACTTTGACCTGACGGAATTAAACTCTGTGCGAATTGCTTGAGGCTGAGAGAACTACTTGACGTATTGACCAGAATCTGCGGGTCAGAGATCACGCTCCTTGTCAGGGGTGGATTTATATAGCCCATCTCTCTATTGGTCCTTCACAGAATCACAGTAGAGCTCGTACAATCAAAACTACAAACATAACTTAGACCCAAGTGCATATAATGCATTAAACAGTGACGAAAACAACAACAAAAAAGCTCTGATAACAAAACTAGTTGTAAATCAAAAATGTGATTCTGCTCCGTGGGAAATTTATTCCCACGGCCAGGATACAGAGTCTCATGCTTTATGAATGCTATCGTGCACTATTATAGAATCTCCACCCGTAAGTCAAAAGATCTGTCAAATATAAGGTGTAGGAGATTATTTTTAGGGTTTCCCCGGTTTCCTTCATCTATAATTCTGGCCGCCTTCCAGTAAGGGGAGATCAGTCACAATAATATGTCTGAATCCGCTTAAGCCGGGGCTAGCGGCCGTGTGTTCATCGTGATGAGTGTGATCGCCACGTTGGACATATGAACAGTTGCACTCAACGCGCAACTAAGATAGATAGTTGATTATCGACACCATATGAACTGAAATAGTACACGATTTGGATACTGATCTTATTCATCCGCCTAGACCATTTTCAACGTTTTTTCGTCATCACTGAAAATTCTTGACTGCTCCTCTTTGCATGAATCCGTCCTAATTTTATATTTATACATTTTCTTACTTCTTTGGAGGTTTGTGTTATTTGTCTTTTTTGGAAACTAGTCTTGCGATAATAGACCCGGGACGCCCATTTTGGTTGAAGGCTGATATAGGAATGTCGGTTTCGATGCTTAGACATCTAAAGCAAATGAGTAAATCAACAAATATGTTCACGATGCCCGATGCTTGACTGAGAACTGAGACCATGCTCTTAGCCTACTGTCTACATCAACATTCAAGATCGTTTGCTTTTCTTTCACAGGAACCGGAATGGTAACATTTCTAGATCTAGAAAAATACCTCGCAAAAAAGTCGACACTACAGCCTCAGACGTGTGAAGAGGACATCTTGGTTGCCTTTCAAGTCCTCGACAGTACGGGACGAGGCGTCATCCGAGCTGAAGACTTTCGGTATTTCATGACGACGATGGGAGAAAAGATGACCGCCGAAGAAGTAGAGGAGATTGTGAAAGAGGCTGATCGAGAGGGGACCGGACTGATCCGATATGAGGGTGAGTTTTCCCGTTCGTCTGAGTTTTGTATGAAAATAATCTCTGCTACCAATTACCGTCATTATATCGAAATTCCTAAAAGAGTGTTTAGCCCCTGTGATATTTACGTTACACGTGTGAATGTTAATGCACAAAACATCTTGTTTAGGAGATGAAAAAGAAAGAATGACAACAAACATTAATCACCAGCTATCACTCAGCCCTGGCACATAAGACTGGATTCATTACATCTGTCTAGCTATTTCCTACCATTGATAAAAAAGTACATCAGTACAACTCTGTAAAACTACTGTGTATTTTCTCTATCAAACCTTGTTTCATTTCGCAGATTTCATCAGGTCCATTCGCCTGAATACGTGATCAGTTACCATGGCGATAGAGTGCCGAAAATTAAGAGCTGTACACCTTTGCCAAAAGGGATTGAAAATTTCGTCGACAAAGACGCCACCTAAATTGTGACACGATCCAGTCTCCGGCAAGCGCAGGGGAGGGAATGGTAGTGTCGATGTTTGTAGGGAAGGTCCGCTCGCTCGCATCCACGAGGCCCTGATTTGGAGCGGTACCCTCTTGCTGGCCGCCTAAATCGAACGTCCTTAGTCTTAGTCAGCTGATAGTTCCGGTCTAAGGAACCGACGACGTTTAGCCTGGGAGCACACTCACCATGATATTGCACCAAATCACCATACCCTTTTTCGCGCTGAGATTTATTCTTCATGACATCACTTGGCATCTTTATTTCAGCAGAATGCCTGTTTAGATATCCGGCACACGTTTTCTTCTATGTTGCAACAGGCACAACATCTGCAACAAACCTTATTTTCGTTTCACACACAGATAAGCGTTTTTTGTTTTGTTTTTTTTTTGCCGCTCAATGAATTTGGCTAGGAATGTTTCTTTCGACATTCCGTTGTGGACTTCCGCTGGGTGACATGGTTGTATCGGAGGAAAGTTGGCGGAATTATTTTACATTCCAGCCCTCGGTGTGACTTGAAGATGTTATGCCTTTTTGAACAGACGACTGCCTAGAGTATTCTTTCATCTAAATTGTATATTTCCATTTTGCATTTTAAATTTAAAACCATTTAACTTGTTGTTTGTTTTTTTCATCCCTTTGAAAGGTTGTGATAACCATACATTCCTGTTTACATCATCGGTGTTTATATCTAATTCCGAAATGTTTGTTAATGTTTTTGTTATGATTGTCGGACACAGAATATTTTACAATACCAAGTGCGTTGATGGGTAGCCATTTGGCGTTATGGTACTGGATATTGTTTCACGTATGACATTGTGTGTATCGGTCACATTGATAATGTTATGTGAGTGGGTAGGGAAACTGGCGACGTGGTCAACATTTTGCCATTTTTCACACTCTCTAAATCATGTTTTATACATTTGCCAAATGATTAAGATTTTTGTCGAGTTTGGCCATAAACTCACAGTTTTGAGTGAGGAATTTTGTCACACTTGATACATTTCGAGAAGTTTTTATTTCATTCTGTTGTGCTTCTTGATATTTTTTGTCTTCTCTCCTGAAATGATTGACGGCTCTCACTATGCCGATTCATGGTGGAAATTTTCGCATTGTTTGATAACATTATTCCTTGGATATTTTACAGCCTTTGCTTATATTTTATCAATTTTGACACATTTTCTTTCTTGCTCTAGCATGTAAAGTGTCTGTATGGCGTGATATTTTTTAATAAATTTATTATCATTCCTATTTACTCGAACTATAACGTATCCTCAGCTTTTAAGGAAACGATTTTAATCGACTTTACCTTGGTAGATATATTCCTTTTCAACTGCCTCAAGGCCATTTCAGAATTACAATACTGGGAACTATTTCGCTCATTTTTGTCAAACATTTTTCATACAACACATCCAGTTTCTTGAAATTTTAAAGAGTCAATGCATTTGTTCCATATTTCTTTGCAAACAAACGCTGCAGCTTGTTCGAAAGTTTACCGCCAAAGTTAAGTATCACCAGTGAAGAAAACATGGAATATTTTAATGAATGTCGACTTAAAGAACATGCATTTTTTTCAAGGACATGTCATTTAATGACATGCATTTGAATGTATGGAATTTCTATTGTACATAAATGATTTTGTGGGTCTTTCCTGTTAGCTCTTAGGACCTTACTTATTTCTCAAGCCTTAGTGGAAATGTCAAAAATGTCTTAACAGTTTTCTGTAGCTGGGACTTCTTTGGGCTTATATAAATTCTTATCGGGTTTTCTACAACGAACGTCTGGATTTTTGTAAGCATTTGGGGTTGTGTCTTTGTTGATATTCATTGTCATTAGTATTTGTTATGAATAACATAATGTACTGTAGAAATTTCTACGTATGCCTTTTAAAAAATCTATTTATACCACCCTTGGTGTACAAGGTATCAGCAAAACAAGCGGTTCCTTACAGTAACCATAGACTGATTATTATTTTAGACTATGTAGGGATTTTCCACAACTGTACACGCAGAAACAAAAGTCAGTGTTATTCTCTGCGACCATTGGTGATGAAAGTTGATTTATGTGCCCAGATTCTGCAACTCTTTGAGCACTCAATAATATGCAGCCGAAAAAGAAAAGGAAAACGATATATCCTTATTCTGGGACATTGTGCACTCGTATCGCTCTTTATGCACTTTTCAAAAATACTCTCGTCGAAATGGAAACCTTGTAAAACTTCTTCCCTCCCCTTCTTGTTCCTTCTTGGATTGCGTCACACTTCAAGGTGCATGTGTGGTCAGAAAGCACTTGGGTAGTACACAAGCACTGCAGCGTCTTAGCAGAAAACGATGTGTTTCTCTGCAATTTGGACTCTTTTGTGTAGTCAGCCAGAGGCTCCTGACATTTCTAAAGCATGAAGAAAGAGTTTGCAGTTTATAAATACTTCTGGGGATTTCAGAATATCAACCAGTCAGTACACGAAGCGACGTAACCGAATAACTTTGTCTCTCGCATTCTGTGATATAACACGATGAAATCTGACCTTCCATTTATCTGTGAAATGAATGAATGATTATGGCTTAACGCCTCTTCGATTTGTGAAATGAATACGTCATACCAGATATGTCTATCTTTCTGCAGAAGCAAAGATTGTCACATTCGATCTCAATATGGCTGCCTGTACAAACACACCTTAAATTACCATTTTCGATATGGAGCCGGTGAATCATTTATCTATCTTTTCATTCATCCATTCATTATTTATATTTATTTATTTATTTATATATTTATTTATTTATTCATTCATTCATTCATTCATTCATTTATTTCCTTCATATTTAGGTTAATACTGCATCAGTTCCAATAACTCCCGACGTCTGTATTCCACAATCCACCTTTTCCAAAAATAAATTGAGGCGAGTAATCTGAAAAAAAACTTTATCAAACATAACCAACAACTCTGGGTACATTTTTGTGGCTCATGCCCAAGTATGCATTTGGAATTCTGGTTTGGTTTTCTTAATAGTTGTGGCCTAAACATCAGTCTCTTGCTTAAGTCTAACGTTTCCAGTAATGGGCCACGCGGCCGTGCATTCATGTAAATATGACAAATCACGACTGATATCAAAACTCTCGCGAAAAAAGGGCATGCTTTTTGTTTTGTTTTTTTTTCGTTGAAAGACATTAATTGAACGCCAAAAACTTCGTTTGAAGACCTTTTGAAATTACAGCAGGACAAGCTGGCGCTGAGCTTTAAGATTACCACTGAAGAAACATAGGTATTTGCATACACCCTCTCCCAGCTTCCAGATATCTCGCGCATGCTTTGCGAAGCTTATCTCCTGACCGTGTTTTCATGTGCCAAGCCGCCATTTTACGTAACAGCAAACGACTGATAGGTTTACTCAAGCTAAAAGAGGCGCTTGTGATGTAACTGTTGTAACTACCAACGCTCGATTGCGGATTGATTCTTACACACCCTGTGATGCCTCTGTCGTCAGCAATACGAGCCTCTATCGCTCTATGACTTCGTTACAGTTGTTATGAAATGAAATCTTGTCACTTTCTCTAAACTGAAGTAAAAGACAACAATAGAATGATACATAATTATGCATAATGGCGCACGGGAATGTCTCTAAGAAAGCACTTAAGGATGATTTTAACAGCCCCAAGTGAGAAACTAACATAAGCAATGAAAACGTGACCAAATTCCATCAGTAGGAAGTCAGTAGAGGCAGCCAGCACGTGGGACGTTTAAACCCTCTAGGTGGTAGTTCGCTTCTGCGTCAGGAAATTCTAACCAACTGGGTGCATTAGACGCAATTTCAAAACCCAAGGTAATATAGTTGGACTCAAATGAGACATTAGCAGACACATGGAATCTATTTACGGCTCATGTAAGAAAAGAACAGCACAATAATTATGACTTCATACCTGGTCGTACAAACACTACGTGGACAACAAACAAGAAATAAAATGTTGTCGGATGTAAGAAAAGGCTTCAGGGATGAATTCCTGTAAATCAGAAAACAACAACTGATTCTTTGGATTTATTTATTTATTCATTATTTGCAGTTTGATTTTATGTTTACCCTGAAAACTATTTCATCTATGTTACGGCGAAAGTGAAAATAGAGATCTGTATATTTTACGTGTTCTCCAAAAATCTGTTTATTACCATGTAAGTTGAACAGATATGAGAGCGAGATAGCTTGACTCACTTGCCACGAAGCTTCTGTCAATATAACATACTCTGCTTAGCACTGTCCTTCTTAACATTCGTTATATTATTGGTGCGGTTTTGGGCATTTCCATTCAGTCTTCGGTGCCATGAAAAATCTACGTCAAGTAATTCTAGACTCCATTGCGCACTCTCTCCTTAATTTCTATCTTATTTCTACCTGTCATGAAGCTTTAATGTCCCCATCACGAAAGTAGGACCTTTATATCATCTTCATTACCACGTTGAAAGTCCCTATTACGGCATATTTCGGCCACCCTTTACGACATTATCCGATTCACTTACGACAATACTACTTCGTCTCCCCACACCGCAAGGTCCTACTTTCGGCACTTACTTTTCCCCTTCACGACAAAGGCTCGTTTCCCTGACAGCACTTTCATTCTCCTCCACCCCGTCACAACCCTATCAAGCCCCTGAAGACACTGGCACGAAACCTTACGATGTAATAATAACTAACAAATCTTGCATATTCGCTCACGAGATCAACACGCCCCTATTACGATACCTGTGCCATCTCTTCTACATTTGCCCTTCCTGATCCGACTCCTCCCCCCATTAAACCTCTCTGTCCTCTGGGCGTGATTTTACCTGTGGTTTTACCTGGTGGTTGTATATGGGGAATAAAAACTACAAAATCTATATTTTCTTACTTGTATTTATCAGCTGTACACTTTTTACTGATACTTTGTAAAAGTGATATTTACACACAAATGCGAATAGCAGGTTGTGGGTGTTGTTACATAAATCAGTAGTCGGGAGAAAAGAGTTTTACATTTGTACGAATTTTCTACTTTACATCTGTCACACTGCAAAGTTTACCTGTGGCTACAGTTAGCCTATCATAGATACGAGGGAAGGAATATGCCAAAGATTTAGTGTTACGAAACGTTTGAAATTGTTATTGAAGCAAAAGTGTTTGCTCTTTATACTAGCTCGACCTTGACATTTTCAAGTGCTTTAATAGTTCGACGTTTATCCGCACATTTCTTTCCACTGTATTACATTGTGCTTAAAAATAAATCTTTATCCTAAAATGATGCTACGTGTTTCTTCTGCATGTTACATTAAACCTGTGCGGAAATACATCGCAATTGCGGAGCTTATATAATGTACCTGTGGTGCACATGACGTCACAATGTGACACTAAGCGATGGCTTTCGTGAGGAAATTTGTACTGTCTGGTTGTTTTCCTTCAAAAAAAGGGTGCAAGTCACAGGTTGAAAAGTTCGACAGTAAGTGTTCATAGGCCTGTGGTTTATCCCAGTCACCCTGGTTTCCTCTACCGTTAAATCTGTCGTGAAAGTCAACAGTTTTTAAGCATTTCGTTAAATTAACCATCAAATAAATAAATAAATAAATAAATTTGCCATGTTGCCATGACCTCCAACAGTTTCATGTTTACTTCATACCACGAGAGAATATAAGATCAACGCCTCTCATTTAACATCGCGTTTTTACATTTACATTCCTGAAAAAAGGTAAATCTTTCTGTGATAGTGACAACAAATGTAAATCAGTCGACAGTCACAGGTGTCCTGACGACATGTCCTGACTATTAACAGCTAAAGAAATGACTGTGTGACGTCTAATACATTATATTTAACATTGCTGCATTCTTTCAAACCAGTTCTGCCTAAACTATGGTGCCATGGGGCGTGTAATTTGTTACTTCTTAAACACTTACAGGAACAGTTAGGATAAAACTCTAACTGAAGTTAAATTGACAACAGACCGGATTTCACCACTAACGTTTGCCAACTATCGTACTGCCGTCGATGCTCTGGGTTTATTCTCTACGCTGTACCCTTTCATTTTACGCAATCCTGAAAGTTAAGATGACGATCTTATAGAAAATATTCTATATTCTATTTACCTCCAGTTAATTAGCAAACATTCCACACGCTGACAACAAAACACAACAAATAAAGTTATTTATTTATTTATCTGATTGATGTTTTAAGCCGTATGCAAGAATATTTCACTTATACGACGGCGGCCAGCATTATTGTGGGAGGAAACCGGGCAGACCCCGGGGGATATTCCACGACCATCCGCAGGTTGCTGGCCGACCTTCCCATGTACGGCCGGAGAGGATTCCAGCTTAAAGGGCGCACACGTGTGTACATATCTGGTTAATAGTACCGTTTTAATATATTATAAACACTGAAGAAAAAATACGTGCATCAACGTTGGCAACAGTGTCTCCATAATGACACAAAGAAAAGAAATGTAAAAAGGACAGCAATATGACAGTTATCTCTAAAGCACTTGACAACAGCATGCTGAGACAAGATCGAACAATGCCACATTCCCCAAAATAATGACCGTAAAGGTAAGAAAGCAATGGTACAGTTGATATGAGCACGTCAGGATAACAACGACTCAACAAGACCTTCGCCCAAGGCGACCGGACATCCTACTTCACAATCAGAAGTCCGCAACAATCAATATGCACCTTAATTAAACGGTCTAATCCGCGGTTTGAACTGGGTTAGCAGGACTACTGTAACAGAATATCGATACAAGACTACAGCCGGCCGGGCAAAGAAGGTAGCATGGGACGACCTGCCAGCATTAGTGAAACGATTCCTTAAATAAAAAAAAAGATTGCAGCGGAAGTTATTGACAGGCAACAGGACGGAATTTTTAAAGACTGACACGTTATTGTTTTTTGTCTCTTTGTTAGCGTTAAAATCCATGTTTTTTTTATCACGGTGAAATTAAGAGAGAATGGAAAGTCCAAGCACTTTGCACTGTTATGAAATAAGTGTCCAACTGAACTAAATGTCAAAGACAAGATATAATTAACAGGAAGTTTTTTGAAATGAAAACAAAGTGTGTGAATTTCCTACTGTTAGATATTATATTTTTCCAAATATATTTCACCCTTTTGATTCATGGGTGGTTACCGCTTTAGTTAAGAATATTTCGCATTCCCGCTGGCGGATAGTCTCATGTGTGAAAGAAAGTACCACTGACTCACTTCAAAGGGACATTACGATCTTCAATAGTAAGGTGGCATGTTGAAATTCTTCAACTCCAGTATATTCAGTTGTGGCATTCCATCTGCGAGTTTTGCCAGTGAAGAATTCCGGAATGCGGAAGGCAGCATCATGTATCTATTTATTTAATATGAAAACCCACAGCACAGAAAGTATAAGTGACAAATCGTCACAAGTTACCGGAGAAATCCGGCCTCTTGTCAATTTTCTCTTCGAACCGTCAATGCATAAGAGTTTAAGAAATAACAACTTACACTCCCCCTCACACCATGGCTTAGGCCGAATTAGGTAAAATATAATGCAGTGATGCTGAATGCAATATACTACACGTCACTGGTCTAAGCTCAAGATGTTGTGTTGTCGTCACACTGACCACATGTACACAACAGCATGACAAGAATTTGGTTTGAGTAAAACCAGAGCAGCGACGACATTTTCTTATTCATTTGATTGATGTTTTATGCCCTATTCAGACAGACCTTCCCACATACCGCCAGCATGAGCTGGACTTGAACTTACGGCCTCATTGGTGAGAGGCTTCTGGGTCTTTACGCTGCCCTATCGCGCTAACCAACAGAGCCACCGAGGCGCCAGGAAGCGACGACAGTGTGATAGTTCGCAAATGTTCACATTACCGGTGAAATCCGACCTTTGTCAATTTACATCAATCAGGGTTTTAAAGACGATTTGATCACTCTTGGATGGCATATTCAAGCTTTTCTATGCTTAATCGACTGCGATCGGTTTTACGGACAATATGCTAGTTACTGACGAAATTTGCCACTGGTGACGTACTGGTGATATACACATTTTACTGGTTGAAGACAACTGGTCTTCAATGAACTTTATACTGGGCAAACGGCCACACGAGCCTTCTCAAAGGTTTATTGTCACCAAGCAAATTCCATGTCCAAGGTTTGGTTGAATCCGCACCCCTGCTGAGTGGAAGACAAGCATTTCCAGCCACTTGTCTTAAGCCCCTTTCTACACAACACCAGTTACCTAAATCAGTAAATTAAAGCACTTTGATGGCGACACTATGAGGAAGTTGACAATAAAGAAAACTGTAAGTCGAATGACTAACTTACTGTTTTTACATGTTTACTTCCGCATTTTCTGTCCATAACATAAAATTCATTTGTGACCAGCAGTCATTCATACAATGTATTTTTTAACCTTCTGTCACAAGTAAAAAGTCATATTTTATAATATTCTATGTCACAAGTCTCCTGTCGTATTTTCTGAGATATGTAACCAGTTGTACATTGTAGCATTTTATGACATGGGTCAAACAACCATGTTCTTCTTAAGATAATTCTCTAGCCAGGTTTTTAAACATTATATCTAACATTCCTTCATATAAGTAACCAGCCGTATTTTCTACATGACAGTGGCCTCAGCGGTGTAATGGTTAGCGCACTACCGTACTACAAGGACCCAGGAGCCTCCTTCCAATGCGGTCGAGATGAGTTCAAGTCCAGTTTACGCTGGCTTTTTCTCCGGTTGTACGTTGGAAGGTCTGCCAGAAACCTGCAGATGACCGTTGGTTTTCTCCGGATTCTGCTCGCTTTCGTCCCACCATATTGTATTATTGCATCAGTAAAAAATTATTGAAACACCAGTTAAATAAGTGAAGTATTTTCAAATACCTTGAAACCAGCCGCTTTTCCTTACTGCCTATTAGATCACCCAGTCGTATTTTGTTAACTTTTTGGGGGCATATTTTTGTCTGCATTTAACTGATTGTTGTTTAACACTGTACTCTTATACAATATCGGTCAGGTTTATTCGGGTAAGTCGGAGTGTTCAGGGTACAACTCCGACCTTTGGCAAGTTACTGACGCACTTTCTCACATGTGAGGTGCACATATGCACACCATCTGGATGGAACAGATCTCTCAATTCGGGTAAAGTTAGTATGTCAATTTTCCTTCACTGTTTCTCCAACTGATTTCTGTTCTCGATGTCACAGCTGCTCAATTAATTGTTGAAGCTAAACAGGAACGCCTTGACCCTGAAGCCTATTGCAAAGCCGTTGGATATAAATAGGCTATATGCTAATCGTTATTTGACGGTGCTACATCATGTTCACCCAGTGACCGCTGTCAGGAAACCATCCAGCAAATCCGATCCGGAACTCTTCGCACATTCTGATTAGTTCTCCAGAGCAATTAACCAACTTGCTGGCAACAGAAAAAAAGTAATCTCTGTCCACGCAGCCAACCTTCATAGGCGGAAACGGTTGATATCGTGTGAAGACACTGAGACTGTAACAAATGACCGGGTTATTGTGCAGGCGGTCGTTGGCGAGGCAATCTGCCTCTGTCCCAGCTGAGGTCAACTGCCATAAAGGGAGCCAGCCGTGTATTCTGCTTCTGGCACAGACGATCATAGCCACAGTTCCTTTATGACTCACCTCCCTGACAATTAAAGATGTTCGTTATATTAAATGAAAATTACAGATGTTCGTTATAGTAATTTCCATATTTCTTCAAAAGGTGATCACCGGTGACCAGTTTTTCACCTTGTTTTCTTTGACTGGTGTTTTACGCCGTACTCAAGAGTATTTCAGTTCTAAGATTTTACTTAATGCATATGCGTTTGTCTATGTGTTGTTAAACGTGAATATGTATTTTTTTCATTTGAATGGGGTTAAAACCAGAGCACAAGGATATTTTACTGGTTTGACGGTTTTTACTTTTATGGGTGGAATTCATGGAGTAAACCCCCGGCTCTTGGCAAGTACGTGGTCGTCTTGTGCCATGTGTCAGACGGATATCACCAGCAGATATCCCTCAGGCGAGCTCAGGCTGTGTTCTGTATCGGTGAATCGTGGACAGCCGCCAAAGAACTTTATTTCATGCCATCTAAATGGCCCTCATGGTGCTGTCGATAGTTTACTGACACCAAACCCACAAGAACAGTGGATGTGTTGGGATAGTGCGTGCAGTGGAGGGAGGGGAGACGGTATCCCCAGGTTTTCCTGTTGGGGACTGAGATCGAACCCACACCACTTGGCCATTGGAAGGCAAACAAAATCGCTTATTAGCTAAGAACCCGTACCGGTAAAAAGATAAAATATACAGATATTCTTGATACGCCATAAAATAATGACCCCCAGTATAGCGCTCTTCACAAAGGATGGTTCCCACCTAGTGGTTACACAACATCCACTACAGAAAGTATAACCCTGAAACAAGGCCACTGCTAGCTTTAAGGCCTATATTTATTTCATTGCTGGTTCACGCCGCGATCAATAATATTTCACAGCGGCCTGTATTATGGTGGGAGCAAACCGGACAACGCCCGGGAGGAAACCCACGACCTTCGGCATGTTGCTGTCAGACTTTCCCACAGTTTTTTGCGACCGGAGAGGAATCCATCATCAGCTGGGCTTGAGCTCACAGCGATTAGATTTGTAAGAGATACCTGGGTCATTACATTATTGGGCTGTAGAGTGCATCTCTAGTTACCTGTTCGGCCTCTAAACTCCAAGGCACAAATCTGGCATTCGTTTTGGTTTGACTGCGGCTGTAAGTCACGAGATTCATCGCGTTCATAGTGAAGGGGTTAAACGGGACACTTTGGTTCCCTCCCTCACTGAGCATAATCATCGTCCATGAAAGTGTCATATTCTTTAGAAGACCGTTCAAAACGAATAAAATATAGTGATGAAATATTCACTTTACGAATCTCTGTCCATTTGCTATAACGGTTCGGCAAATATACAGAGAATCTCTTCAATAGATCTGAGAAGATCTGGGTTTGTGGTGAACAGGGAGAGAGTATGGCTGATAATGGCAACACGTAATGCCCTCTTGTAGTAAATGTAGTTCCTAAACAACTCAGGTGGCCTCCTTGGTTCATTCGGTTAGCGGGCTAGCGCAGCGCAATGCCCCACAAGCCTCCCGCCAAAGCGGTCGCTGTGAGTTCAAGTACAGCTCATGCTGGCTTCCTCCCAAGCCGTACATGAAAAAATCTGCCAACAACCTGCAGATGGTTGTGGGTTTCCCCCGGGCTCTGCCCGGTTTCCTCCCACCATAATGCTGGCTGCCTTCGTATGAGTGAAATATCCTTGAGTATGGCGTAAAACACGAATCAAATAAACAAAAATAAATCCTAAACAACCGGAACATTCTTGAGGGCAATGGCCTGCACAGATTCATGTGTGTGTTACCTTGGCTTATGGAGAGTGATTGGGAAAGAGTTTCACCATGTACGAACGGGATACTTTTTCTCAGATAATGGCGACTCAGGTCCAAGCTGAAGTGACCAGTGAAGAACTCCATTCCTCTTGTGCCCTTACTCGGTGTTACTGTACTATAATCATATCCATTACACATCATTCATCAAGTCAGAGGACTACAGAGCCGTTCTGAAAACTTGAGAATATTTTCTTTTAGCAATATGTGACCGTCAGCAGCACAAGAAAATTAAATCACTTGTAATGGAGAGCTCGTAAAACTCCTTCCCGCCTTTAACAAAAGGGTCCAAAGCTATGTACTCCTTTGTTCTTTCCAGGAGTACGTCACACCTTTATGCGTGTGTGTGCGCACAAAACACTTACGTAGTACACAAACACTGTGGAGTCACAGAAGAAAACGATGTGCTTTTAGAGCGAATTGGACCGTTTTGTATGGTCCGTCAGAGTCTTCCATTGTCGCTGCAAATGAGATTTTTTTCTCCATTAAAACCATGTTTAATTAGTAGCGATCAAATCTTGAATGGTTTCATGCCCATAAATGTCCAACATTTAATATCAACTTTGCACTTTTGAAGAGAGCATGGCCATTGCATGTAGAAACCTTACTTTCCCCGGAAAGAAATGGCATGAGATCATTCCTGTGAGCTTCAAACTTACGTTCTAACTCAAAGCTAAGCACCCTGGCCAACCCGTCAGGTGTCCTTAGAACTTATTACCATCTTCTCTTACACACCTCACGTTACTTGTGCTTGGGGCCTATTCCATCGCCACCCATAACGGCCCCATTCCTCCCAATTCGTCCTTACGCACGCTCACATTCTGTCCTTTACTGACTGCAATTTTGTGAATTAACAGCACTTGGGAAGGACCCAGGCACGCAACTCCACTCCGGTCGGCATCTCCTCATTTGCCGATACTCCTATAGGGTCCCTTCTATAAGGGAGGCAAAACCACTAATACGTTGGCAAAGTCGTTAAAGTACATTGCCACTTATCGATTTACTGCAAACAAAAAATGAAAGGGGCGGAACACAAAAACGCCTGTTTTGTCCGTCTTCCTTTAATGCTCCGAACTCTGGCGCCTTTCTTCGTCGTGCAGCCCTAGGCGCTGTGTATTAAAAGCTGTCCACTGTCAAACTTCACCAAGCAAATGTTTCTGTCTTTCGCAGTCCACAGGCGCCGGGCTTTTTCTCGTCCATGGGATCTTTTATTAAATGAGACACAACTTTGGCAGCAGGCTGAAAACTAACAAGGACAAAAGTTTCAAAAGAGCAAAGCAAAAACGCCCAAGAGATTTTTGCTGTTAAATGTGGACTCTACAGCGATCCCTTTCAAAACCCAGGGGTTCTAAAACTTGGGTCAGAATATCTATTAATCTAATCATTCCTGCCTTAGGCTAATCAAGTCCAAGACTGTCGTCTTCAAGCATTTTCACTGTTCTCTATCGTACATAATACCGTGCACGGTATTTAAATAGCAAAGAAAACCAGATAAGCCTTTGTTAGTGTCAGTCTCATATTTATTTGTTTATTTATGTGATTAGCGTTTTACGCCCTACTCAAGAATATTTCACATATACGATTGAGGCCACCACTGCGGTGGGAGGAAACCCCGGGGGAAACCCACGACCTTCGGCAGGTTGCTATCTGACCTTCCCACCACCATCCGCAGGTTGCTGGCGGACTTTCCCACGCCAATCCCATAAGATATCCGACAATAACCAATTTTATTAATATCCTGTGTAAAACTTGAAAACAGTGAAGTAATCTTAACTCCTCAAACAAATAAAAGAACACTGGGTTTCAAACACTGCTTCAAGTCAATAACAATTGTCAATGTGAAATGCTACCTAGAATGTGAGGACAAACTGTCAGTTTTCATCTTTCTTCACTTGGAAACTCTAGGAGCAAATCAATAAATGAATCATTATGTCTTAACGCCCGGAACTGCAAAAACTACGAAATGAATATTTGTTCTTTCCATAGTTTTGTTTTATTTCCTTGTTCTTGTTCCATGACATTTGAATCCGTCATCATGTGAGGCTGGAAGGTATTCACCGCAGGAATTCCCGTCCAGGTTGTAATCTCGGACAGAAGAAAAGCCGGGGTTTTTTTTCCTATCAGTGCTTAAAACATCTTACTCCCCATCCATGATGTTTTTCTTGCGCTTTATGAGATGACCCGGAGATGAAAATAGCCAGTTGCTTTCGACAGTTTCACACTTTCACCAGACTTCGCACCTCTGTCTTTGACTTGCAAGACTATATGGTAATTTGTTTTAAATGACAAGCCACGAAACAATGTTAACACGAAATTTTGCAGAAGTAGGCCTGGTACCCTCGGTGAAGCACAATGTATAACAGCCATACCACAGTGAGTATCGATCTGATCCATCACGCTTCGCCGCGCTTCCATCGTGTGCAATAACGTTATAATCTTATCCATCGTGAGGTATAATATTAACCAATATGGCTGAAATATTATCGAAATGGTGTTCAGTCGTAATCATTTATTTATTCAATAACGTTACCCACCGTATGTATTAATGCACCGTGTGTACGAACGCATAAATATTAACACTGCGTCGAGGTTAGACACTTCCAAGTGTTTTAAAGTTTTATGTGTAAGAAGCCACCATGTACATGTATAACATACATCGTGTGTAACAACCCAACCTGTCATGTGTTTTAAGACATTATACTGCAAGAGCGTTATGTGTGACAATACATTACATGTAACAATGCGCCATGTGTAACAATGTATCATTTGTAACAAATCCTCACACATGACCATGCAATCAACGCGCATATACAAAGCGAGATAAATCAATAAGGCTTCGTAGGTAAACAAGGTATCAAGCCTCAAAGCAGCATGTGTAACAAAACTTCATTTATTAATAAAAAGTGGTCTCTACGAAAGCATGGCATAAAATAATACATGTACAACAAAACCATATCTGTGATGTAACAGTATGTGTAACAACGATCGGTATCATTTTAAGGGGAACAAAAACATTGTGAGATAATAATATGGCATATGTAACAAACTAATTAACAAAACTTTATTTATCTACAAGCCATTGCTACCATAAATTTTACAGCTGGTGCCTCACACGGTGCGAAAAAAAACTATGACTGGATCTTACTCTGTGTCACACAATTGGCTGTTCTTGGAGTTTGGGGATAGATCTGACACCACTTCACCATAAGCGGATAAAATCTCAGTCACAAAATGACCAGAATCGACATAGTATAAACAGCTATTACCTTGGCAGATAACAGCTACTTATATGATATCCATCCCCCAATCCGGGTGACAGTTGTTCGACATTAGGTCTGGTGAGCCTGTTCTTAACATCTCTATCGCCCTAATGCCATCGGACTATTGGTTGATGTTGCCCGTTTGCCAGGAAAAAAACAAACCCAGGACGATTAGGTGCTGTTATTCATATAGGTCTGGGACATTGTCAGTTTTCAGGCAACAGGGAGTGATGAGTACCATTCCCGGCCACAGGGGTGCGCCTCTGCTTATCCCACATTGACGTCATCAGTCGTCTGAACAGAACGCGAGCAGCCATTGCCTACTCGTTAATGACTCGGTACTCTAGGTAGGTTATTTAATTCCACTCAGATAACGGACTCCCTGGGGATCCTAAATAATGCAGCAATCTCGTCTGATTCATATGTTTTCGGGTGACTTGGGCCTTGATACCGGCAGTCAGTGAGAAGGCTTTATTCTTCTCCAGAGACGGAAGACGTTGTCTTCTCTTGGGCGAATGACAGCACGTGCGGACAACTGATTACGAAACATCGGCTCCTTATGGAACGAGATTACTTTCAACGGGTGCACTGGTTTGGCTGATATGCCTCGGTATACTGAAAGTTTCTTTCTTCTTTTTTTTTTGGCCGTTTTCAACAGATACAAACTTCCTAACGTAACCTTTAATGCTTTTAAAGTTAGCGGATTTTTTTTTTCGGGAATTCCAGCTTTCTACCCTTATAGGTTGAATCGAATTAATTCCCATGATAATGACCACGCTTGATGAAGAAAACAAAGCGTAAAACATAATTGTTCCACAAACATCAGTTTAAAGGACAAGTGAACTATTAAGCAGAAAACTTTGTGTATGTCTGGTTGATTTCTACGTCATGGTCACAACAGCGGTCTCTCAGATGACTCCATCTGTTGGTCTCTCTCCCCGTCCCTTTACTCCCCACCTCTTCCCCCGCCCAAAGATATCCCTGGTGTGCTCATCTCTCAAGGCGCCCCCTGGTGTGCTCATCTCTCAAGGCGCCCCCTGGTGTGCTCATCTCCCAAGACTCCCCTGGTGTGGATTTTTCTCACCCCGCCCTCTGGTGTGCACCTCACACATCAATCAAGTGGAGCACAGGTGGCTTGTCACGAGTACCTTTAATTTAAGCGTTCTCAAATTCAAACTCTGTCATATATGATTTGTGACTTCGCTCTTGAAATAGCGCCATTTGTTGCTTTAGCGTTTCGGGTTGCTTGTCAGGAGAGATCTCTGGCTGACGTGAGCGTGGGAAGTTGGTGTGTTTAATTTAGGGGGAGGGATGGAGAGAGGTGGCAAGTTGTTATATAGGCTGCCTTCCATGTACGAAAAGCCAGGGGATTTGCCTTTTTGATGAGGATCGCCTTCAAGGCGGTTCTTACAGACGTAGGGAATCTGGAACTGGAAGACTTTGTCTAATATCTCTGTTTTACGTGTTCTCGAGTGAAAAACAAGACACGTTTACACTATTTATTAATGCAGCTTCGATTCCATAAATATTTGCCCTTTTAGTTTCCGTAGCATTCCTTGAAGCGATTAGGAATAATATGTATCCATGTTAAACTAACAACCTGGGTTATAATTCTGTTGAAGAATAATAACAGAAGTGTGAAATACTTTTATTGCTATACATTTACGTCATTATGGACAATCTGCTAGATAATTGGACTGTCAGTCTGAGACTCGGAGTCATATTAGGACAGCATTCCCAGAAAGGTTAACACGGACTCTTCCACAATTCAGATCGTGATTTCAAACGCCGTGGTGGTATTTCAAACCCTGCCATTCTACATTGGCAACACCAATCTTTGATGTCTCCACTGCACACTAACACCTGCGCATGGGCATAAACCGACGCGTCTTGCGCGAGACCGGAACTTTCTTGAATTGAGCAAGCAGGGAAGTTAAATTCATCGCTGTGACAGTTCAGTTATTCGGACGCAAACGGCCATGAGTAAGGATGTTAATCCCCCCATGCACTGTATATAAACACCGCACCTGGGCAATATGCCTTTTAATACCACCTGTGAATGGTTGCAAAAATGTATATATATATATATATATATATATATATCGAATGTAAGTATTGGTTTGCATGGGTTTATGATGGAGTGAAACCGCAGTGTGTACCGCTTGTTGAGCTGGGGTATACGTTACATACGTTACTGGTGTAAATCAAAAAAAGAGCTGACTTTGAGTTGCTCTCTTAAAAAGTGACATTGCCTTCTCCCCTCTGGTGTACCAGGTTGTTATAGCGGATTAAGGTTACCATAAAGACTTCAGCTTGAATGTGATTTCAAAAGCAGCACAGTCCTGACAAGCTTCCGGGCTCTCCATTAGTAACGCATCAAGAGCAAAAAAGCAACCATTATGATTGCCACGATACAGCAATATATCAGAGAGCCGTAATTGAGTTAAGGCAGACTCATTATTGCTTATTATCTAATCTCCGTTTGTTCTGTGACAGAAACAGTGGTTGAGGGAAAAAAATCAACAGACTGTTCATCATACGTCATTATTCAACATCAGGCCTGAGTGATTCAATCGGTTAGCGTGCCTCTGTGAGTTCAAGTCCAGCTCGTGCTGGCTTCCTCTCCGGCCGTACGTGGAAAGGTCTGCATGCAATCTGCGGATGGTCGTGGGTTTCCCCCGGGCTCTGCACGGTTTTCACCATAGTGTTGAACGAAATCGTATAAGTGAAATATTCTTGAGCACTTCGTAAAACACCAATTAATTAATTAAATAAATAAATAAATAAATCATTATTCAACCTGTCGGTTAAGTCGAATTCTATGGAATTCCTTTGGAGATTCGTCAATTTTTTCACCTGTCGTCCGCTGTTATTTCGCAGGCGGTCTTCTATATCGTATTACACATTGCCTTAAGCTGGGGGCCTAAGTGGCTCAGTCGGTTAGCGCGCTATCGCAGCACAATGACCCGAAGCCTCCCACCAATGCGGTCGCTGTGAGTTCAAGCCCAGCTTATGCTGGCTTCCTCTCCGGCCGTACGTGGGAAGGTCTGCCAGCAGCCTGCGGATGGTCGTGGGTTTCCCCCGGGCTCTGCCACTATAATGCTGGCCGCCTTCGTATGAGTGAAATCTTCTTGAGTACGACGTAAAACAAAATGAAATAAATTACCTTAATCTGCAGCTCGCCTTTTTCCCTGAACCACCATGCACTGCGTTCCTGGAATGCTGATTGGTTAAAAACACCATTCAATATTTACCACCAGCTCTCAGTTGCAGAGACTTCTGGGAATTGTGAGCCTCCAAAAATAGATTATTGGAAATAATATGGCGACACTAGAGTGCACACTGGAATCAAGGGACCGTCTTAACTCAACAACATCTGATAAGTGATTGTATCCATCTTGTGTACTTCCATCAACTGGAAATTGCTGGCGGACTATAGCCGTGCGATATAATACAGTCAGTGCGCTCTCCTTGCGTGAACTGTGTCGACTGACTATCGGATATTAATCTAGTAACTGTGTTCAGAATAGCGTTTAGGTCACGTCAGTGAAGCAGAATAAACAGTGGAATTTGCAATTTGCATAACTTACACCTTGAGCATCATGACGTAGACACTCACACCACACCAAATAGCAATGTGCTGGGAGTCATTCCCATGAAAAAGAATAATGTGTGCTAGGGCTGTCATATTAACAGTTTTGCTGCCTCTTGGATCAAACCTTCGCGCACAGAAAACGTATCAAGTACCAACAAAAAGCGTGTAAAAAATGCTCACTGTGCAATGGAGCCTTATAGGTGATATAACATCATGTGTAGGAACGTAGAGGCCTCCGTGGCTCAGTCGGTTGGCGCGCTAACACAGCGCAATGACCGAAGCCTCCCACCAATGCGGTTGCTGTGAGTTCAAGTCCAGCTCATGCTGGCTTCCTCTCCGGCCATATGTGGGAAGGTCTGCCACAACCTGTGGATGGTCGTGGGTTTCCCCTGGGCTCTGCTCGGTTTCCTCTCACAATAATGTTGGCCGCCGTCGGATAAGTGAAATATTCTTGAATACGGCGTAAAACATCAAATAAATAAATAAATAAATAAATGTAGGAACGTATCATTTAAATAAATATAAAACTATTATGCAATAATAATGTCACTTGCGCAACAAACCATCGTGTACACATTAACAAATCATCTCCTACTTACAAGTCATTGTTACTATAAATCTAAAACCGGCAACTCACACTATCGGAATAAATATGAATATATCGTAATCTATGTCTGGGAATTGACTGTTCTCTATGTAAAGGTTTGGAAATGAAATTGTCTGCGCAGCAAACCGACAACATCTCAGCCTCCCAAAATGTTTCCAGTAATCACCTGGCCAGAATCCGCATCTTATAAGCAGCAAC
Organism: Acanthopleura granulata; assembly: GCA_016165875.1. Classification (NCBI taxonomy): domain Eukaryota; kingdom Metazoa; phylum Mollusca; class Polyplacophora; order Chitonida; family Chitonidae; genus Acanthopleura; species Acanthopleura granulata. The sequence goes on from JABBOT010000013.1 coordinate 9,621,778, forward strand.
TATCTGCCAAGGTTAATCTGTGCGAAGTAATCTCCAATAACGAGCCGCTGTTTCGTAATCAGTCGTCCGCAAGTACCGTCATTAGCCAAAGGATAAAGACGAGGTAAGGCTTTTGTCTGAAGAAAAAAGGCTTCTGCATAACAGTCGATGTCCAGGACCCAAGTCGTCCAAAAACATGAGAATCAGACGAGATTGCTGCATTATTTAGGATCCCCAGGGAGTCCGTTATCTGAGCGGAATTAAATAACATACCTAGAGTACCGAGTCATTAACGAGTAGATAATGGCTGCTCTCGTTCTGTTCAGACGACTGATGACGTCACTGTGAGATAAGCAGAGGCGCCCACCTGTGGCCGGAAATCGTATTCATCATGACTCCCTGTCGTCTAAACATTGGTATTGTCTAAACCTCTGCCTTAAAAGAAAAGAACAAATTCATACAACCTGCATTTTAAACGAAAGCGCAATACAAACTGTGTGGAGTTCTATTTCACTGCAGATTTTGTAAAGTTTCCTAAAAGAGAAAAACTGGTTTAAACATCGTCAATTTTAAGAAAATCCACCGATTCGAGGCACATTGAATGTCCCGCCATGTTTTAAGCTTGTCCAATGAATATCTTCCTTTCCTCCTCTTGAATATTCATTCTGACATCACTGTACTTAAAGTTTTACTTCTACTATTTGATTAACGTGCATTTCCAGCCTCAGCTAAATATGTTCGTATATCAGGGTAATCGTTCTTGCATTTTAAGATCTGCGCAAGTCAACCCTGAAAAGGAAGAGTTTGAGATGTACTAGAGGGCCACATCTTATCTACATGCGTGGCTGTAGCCTGCCAAAATGTGTCTGGAATGCGATGTACCGAAGGCAGAGGGCGCAACATGTCCTTTCACAGGTTCCTCATGTCAAAGCTCCCAATCGCCCTTCACACTCACTTGAGCTTGATGGGTGGTCGGTTAAACTACAGCTCTCAGCCTCACTCCTCCCCGGTTCAAACTTGTAGCCCTTGTAAGCCGAAGTTAAGTTCACAATCATCAGTGATAAAGCTGGAATCCCCTCTGAAGTCTTCTATTATGTTATTTATGTGACTTTTGTTTTTATCTTGAAACACAGAAGAGGTATTTGGCAAAACTAAACATCATGACGTAAGCAATCTGTTAAAATGGCGGCCTAAAGGAGCCTTCTCAGTCTTGGATGTTTAACTATTACATTTGAATATACTAAGATAACAAGCACTGCTGGCAGAAAATCGGAATGTTTTACTTAACCATAAGCATGCCTCTTTCAATCAAGGTATATGTTGTATTAAGGTGTTCTTTTCTTTTAATGACAGCGAAACTTTTTGTTTTTCCTGTAAAGCGGAAAACATCCACGAATGGTCTGATGATAATAAGACGACAGAGATGTTTAGGAGAGGCTCACCAGACGTAATGTCGAACAAGTGTCACGCGGATTGGAGGCGGGATTGGCTTTGCTTCGGAAGGCTGAGGTTCAACATCTAACACACACCCGACAAAGGTATTTGAGATAGTAGTGTTTGTTCAGTGTTGGCAGGGAGAGTATTATATGACAAGCAATTATGCCATATGGGGAGCGAGGCATACGTGGCTTACTGGTAAAGCGCGTGACTCCCCAAGCACGGCACACAAACGGCCGTAGGGTAAATCCCAGCCTTGGACTGGGGATTTTTACATTTCCACGCTTTCATTTTCATGGCTGACACTAAGCGGTCGGCAACGCTGTTTACGTGTTTGTATTGTGCAACGCTGATGAAAGCCTTCCTTACGCCATCATGGTGTTCAAGTCTGTACTTCTTATACGGGTCAGTAAGTCACAATGTTTCCAAAAGTGAGTTGCTACACCGGTTTCCTCCACAAATAAAAGTACACGACCTCGTATCAACGACATATCTTCGAGCATAACGTTGAGAAAAAAGTCAAACAAATGAATAAAAAAAAAACATTTTTGTCCTATCCACAATAGTATTTAATTGTGGCACCATGCCTCTGGATTTTGTACAATACTTTGCTGTTTTTAACAGGCACAAGCTTCCAAAAGTAACCTTATATCAGTTTTGCCGTCGCTATTGTGCTGTGGTTGTACGTTAGTACATTTTTAAAGAATGATTTCCTTCGGGATTTCCAGCGTCCTTCCGTTATAGATTAAATCGAAGAAAATATCGACCAAAGCGTAAAGATAAATGTTCCACAAACATAAGTTTGAAAGAGACACTGTGACTAAGCCACAAACTGTGCATATGTACGGATGATTTCTGCGTCATGGTCACAAAAGAGGCTCTCGCACACCGCCCCCCCCCCTGCTGAACACCTCGCACATCACGAATATCTTCAGTTTAAGCGTCCTCAAATTCAAACGCTGTCACATATGATTTGTGACTTCCCTTTCGGATGGCTTGTCAGGAAAGATCTCTGGCTGATATGAGCGTGGGAAGTTGATGTGTTTAGTGGTGGGGCGTGGATGGAGGGATGGAGGGAGGTGGCATGTTGTTATATAGGCTGCCTTCCACATACACAAAGAATCGGAAAGTGCCCTTGGTGGAATCTTGATTAGCTTCCCGTCAGACAGAATGGCTGGTGTGGGACATTTGACCATAATCTAGAATACAATTTACCAATTAAGATTTCCCTGAATTGACTAAGACGGCTAGAATATATATTTCTTTATTTCAAAACCCAAAATTATCCAGGTTTCCGGCGGACCTTTCCAAGAACGACCGAAAAGGATACCAGAGTGAGCTGGGCTTAAAGCCACAGCAATCGTATTGGTGAGAGGCACCTGGGCCATTACGTTGCACTATCCCGCTAACCCGAGTGGCTCCCACGGTTAGAATAAAAAATACCCATGTTAAACAGAAACCTTCGGTTATCGTCTTATTGAAGGATATTAACGGCAATGTGGCATCCTCATTAGTCCTTTATCAAGGAAAATCTGCAGGATTACTATATTGTCAGTTTGCGACCCTGGAGTCATAAGAGAACCCCATTTCGCTTACAGGAAATTCCTCAGCACGTCTGAACCCTATGTATTTTTACACGCAAAAATAGCTCTGCTGAAATGTAGATTTTGTCACGAATCGGGCAGATTTATTTCTGATCAGATCAATGAATTCAATCAACTTCTGTGTTGGCAAACAAAACCCAACCGAGACTTCACAAACGTTCGCATGGACTCCTCCACAAAGTTTGCTCGATAACACTGGGTCATCAATCCGCTGGATCCTGACCACCGAAGTTTACTCTTTATCGCCTCACATTCTCTTCAAACCCAATCCACCTTTCCTGGTTAGCTGAATTGAGCCCGAAACAAACATCAGCCAGATGGACATTAATTCACAAGCATTCTATCATTTGTATTTTTTTCTATGTTTTCAGTACCGAATGTATTATTCCATTTTGCCCGCGTTCCCATGCTGGCCATTTTGTTTAATCCGGCGCAACAATTAATAATCGAACCCTGATCTATTTTTACTGTTGTGAGCACCAGATTGTCAGATATTCATAATTTGGATTGATAAATACTTGACCGTACGATGATTGGGGAATCCCAATCGGTCTGTGACTTCAAGTCCCGTGGACGAATCTCAGGATGGGTACACAAAGAGTATTATTCCTTGTCCACCAGGTGTCGCAATTGTAAGAGACAACCTCAGTCTTCTATCTCTCTGCTCCACTGGCCACCTCCCAGAATTAATTTCCAGTTTACTTACATGTTACCGTTTGACTTCACAGGACTGTCACGAAATACACAAGCCTTAAATCTTCTGGTTCAGATAGCCCTTGTTTCACCAGTGAAATTGAAGATGAATTTGTTTAGCAAATTTGACAAACAGCTGACAGGGGTCAAACTCATTCAGTCAGAGGCCAGTGAACCCTGATTTATCACTACTTTTGCCTAGTGTGCATTGCCCTCCATTCCCGAAAAACACACAAACTTATCCCTGACATGAACTTTGAAGCTTGTCCCACAAAATGATGCCACCTAACAAGCCGTAGCTCTGTTGATTAGCGCGCTAGAGCAGCGCAATGACCTAAAAGCCCCTACCAATGGGGTCGCCACCATAATGTTGGCCGTCTTGGTATAAGTGAAATATTCTTGAGTACGGCGTAAAATATCAGTCAAATAAATAAATGAATAAATCCAGAAGCGGTATTACCTTCTTTCTGGTGAGCCAGGCTTTTATAACGGCTTAAAGTTATGGATCATGCAGACTTCATCTTAAAGGTGACAATCTCCCGGCACCCATCAATTACCCGGGAAGAGTAAAAAACAACAGTTGTGATTCTCACGATAGAGCCTGTATTATACCAGAGAGATGGAAACGAGTTGCAGACTCATTATTGCTTATTATCTAATCTCCGCTTGCTCCGTCAGAAAAAGCCCCGTTCAGGAAAACTATCAACAGATTGTTCATCATACACCATTATTCAATGTGTCGGTTAAATGGAATTCTGTGTATTCGAATTCCCTTGGAGATTCGTAAATTTTTGTCGTAGGCCGTTATTTTCGCAGTCAGCCTTCTCTATCGTATTATATATCACCTCCGCCTGCAGCTCGCCTTTTCCCTGAACTACCATGCATTGTGTTCTTGGATTGCTGATTGGTTAAAAACACCATTCAATATTTACCTCCAGCTCTCCGTTGCAGAGACTTCTGGGAATTGTGAGCCTCCAAAAATAGATTTATTGGAAATAATAAGACGGCACTCGAGTGCACTGGAGTCAAGAGACCGTCCTAACTCAACAACATAACGACCAGTCCATCTGATAAGCTGTTGTATCCACATTGTGTAGGAAGTCATCGCCATTAACGGTGAGTTGATGACGGCTCATCGCTGTGCGCTATACTGGCAGTTGACTCTTCTTTTGTGAACTGTGCCGATTCCCTATCGGATGTTAGTCGAGCAACTGTGTTCAGTGTAGTCTACTGGTCACGCCCAAGAAGCAGAATAAACTGTTTTGAGGCCGTCAAATTTTTTAACTGACTCCTGGAGCGCCATGATGTAGAATCTAGGCGGTATACCGGCCGTCAAGCGAATTGGGCGTTCAGGGTCAATAATCGCGAGATTATTTTTTAAAAAAGCGAAAAATAACGCAAACCACCAAGGAACTAAGGAAACATATAAATATAAAATTAGGAGGGATTTTTGCAAAGAGAAGAAGTCAACAGTTTTCAATGATGACGAATTGACGTAATGAATGTTTCAGAAGGATGAATAACACTAGTATCCAAATCGTGTACCATTTTAATATATATGGTGTCGATAATTAACTCTGTATCTCAGTTGCGCTCAGACACTCTGTATCTCAGTTGCGTTCTTGTCGTCATCATTGAAAACCGTAAACTGCTTATCATTGCATCAGTTTGTTTATGTCCAATACTCTCTCAGATCTTTTGTGGTTTATGTTATTTGTCTTTTTTTTAAAACGGTCTTGTGATTATTGACCAGAAACACACATTTTGACTGAAGGCTGGTATACGAATGTCGGTTTCGACGAAATTCCCAATGTGTAAAATTTTAAATTTTTTCCCCAAAGGGCTATTCCTACGCAGTTGTCAACAACAAATCGAATGGTGCAAACTGTATTGCTTTAGCACTGAAAGTTTTACCAGTAGAAGAAGGCATAACATCAACACCTTACATATAAATGCATTGAAAAACAATGTAGCTGACCACAACGACTGGTCTGCAAGAACGAAATTCTCAATGAGTAAATATTTCCAAATTTTTGTGCTAAATTGCCAGTGGGTGACTACAAATCCAGTGATGCAAACTGCATTGATCTACCATCAATAGCTTTAGTTGGATAAGAAGGCATAACACCGACACATTACATTTAAACACAGGAGAAGACACTGCCTTTAATGTTTATTTTGATTTTCTCTGTCAGAATAAGAAGAGTATTTGAAGATGTTTTTGTATGGTGGTTATTTGGGGCCACGTCTTTGTATATATTGTCTTTGTATATATTGTCTTTGCTTAATAATGTTACATATGTTTAATAAATATATTTGCACTAGAATTTGTCCTTTTCATCTAACAAATGTGTTCAATCTGGATTTTGATAATATTTATACTTTTAACATATTCATAAATTTGATCCTAATTCAGTTTAAATGGATGTGTTTGGATATGAACAACTAACATACATTCAAATACACTTATTAGACATGCCTAACATCCGTATTTAGAAGACTATATATACCAAGAGGTGGTCCCAAATAACCACAACAGACATATTGTGACATTACTTTTTTACTGTGAAATAGAAAATCAAAACAAATATTAATTTTTATATCTGCAAACAAATTTTCATGGTCTTTCATCTGATTTTGTTATGGCTTTTATGTTTTCTTCTCCTTTAATAGACGAACATCTTTAACATCTAACACAGTGCTTTTGTGTTCGTATGTAAATTATGTCATGTTTTTTATTTAAAGTTAACGTTTAATAAGTAAGTTTAAATCGGCCTGCAGCAAAGAGACACTCCTGCTCTGTAGGAGAAAAGTTGTCTTTAAATAACGAAACAAACCCAACACGGATAATACAGTGTTTTTCAATTGTTTTATGTGAGAATTATAATGGTTTCGGATGACGAAGTCTGATTGATATCTTGCCACCATCTTGAATGGTCGTTAGCCAAGGCTTACCACGCTAATGCTATTGTCATGTAGTCACTGCCTGCAACTGACAGTTTACAGAATAACGCCCTTCTGAAATCCTTCGCGAATACTTGTGCTCATTTTAACTGCATTTCGTTGTTGAAGCACATACGTTATCAAATCTGTGGCAGATGGGCCTTCACTTTGAGTAGACCGAAAGCAAAAAGTGAAAAGATTCATTTTTTTGTACTCATTCTGCGCAAGATGTCATTTGAAGACGGTTGGCATTCGAACATTCCAGGCTGGATATCGATCAGCGTAATTTGCCCTAATTGATGGTTGGTTTAGGAATCTCTACACCCACGTCTCTACGTTACAGAGTAGTAATCGTAGTACACTAATTTCATACAATCACAAGAGTTGAAATCTCAAATTGTTTTAAAAAGAGTACTGAATACCAGGTGAGATTACATACATATTATGCATGCTGTGTTTCACAGACTGCTTCATGTATCCCAATATCTGTATCTTCATGAGCGAATATCCAAAGATACCGAGGATTTGATATGAAAGACTACAGCATAGAGAGTAAAACCAGAGCAGCGACTACAGTGTGATAGTTGACCTCTTGTCATTGTGCCCTAATTAGGGCTTTATTTCAAATGTTCATGTAAGTGTTTTAAAGATAACAACTTACAGCCCCCAAGCACCATGTCTTTTGCCGAAAGAGGTGAAACAAATTGTTTAAAGACTTTTCATTTATATAGGATGATGGTCAGTTCTGAAACTGTAACTAAATCACAGTTACTTATGAACTTCCCCATATATGACGCACCTATAGGCGCATCATATTGGTGGAAGCCCCGTGGTCGCCAACGAATATTAGACTTCGCACCCGTTCACACGACTGTCGACGGTCTCTTGTTTACACCAAGCCACCACAAGCAGAGTATGTGAGTGAGTGTTTGGGGTTTAGGTACGTCGTACTTAACAATATTTTAGTTACATGACAACGATGAGCCCTTCAGGTGTAAGCATATAGTGTGTCTTCTTGAGGCAGGTAGAGTCTATGCCGCCAAAGCGCTGCCGCCATTGGAACATCATGCCAAAGACATGAGATATGACACTCCACCTAGTCACATTATATGGACACCGGCCGACCTGTCCTGTTTCCTTAGTCTAACCTCCTATCTGCAAACAGCTTACTGAACAACAGGATTATTTGTAATCCGGAACAAGCGATCTCATTGGTCAATAGATATATTAGTTGGCCGGAACAAGCTAGCCCATTCGTCAGTAAGACCATTTGTCTGCCGAAAAGACTAAACACATGACCCCGATGCACAGGACATGACAAGATGTGTAACATACACCACAAGAGCCTTTGGACTGTCTTGCCATTTTATGTGTATCGGGCTATTTTCAACCGAAAGTTAGGCTGGTTCATTGATATGTATGCTACTGTCACCTGATAATGTTGCGAAGTGATGATATAATGGCTTCATCACCTCGTTTCCAGCCAACGTGGCATTGCCTTGTGTCATCGTGTCATTGCTAAAGCCCCTCGCTTCCTATCAATCTACCATTGCTTTGTGTCATCGTATCATTGCTTGGTTCTCTCGCTTGCTGCGAACTTGCCCTTGTTTTGTGTCGTGTCATTGCTTTGTCCCTCTCGCTTCCTGCTAACGTGTCTTTAAAATGGATCATCTTACCATTGCTTCGTCCCCTCACTTCCCGCCAACGTGCCATTGGTATGTGCAATCATCGTCCTCTGAAACACTCTTACATGCACGTGACGTGAAAAATGGATTGTGACATTTGTTTTATTCTTCCTTTAATTTTTCCTTGTCGAAATTGAAACAAACAGTAAGCAGAACTCGACATAGAATGCACCAGAAACGTCACCGATGACAAGCACCGATGACAAGATGGAACGAAGCCATGACACGAAATGATACCACGATGTAACAAAGAGATGGGACGATGGTACGAAGCGATGGTCACTGTGTTATGGCTTGGTACAAATGCACCTTCGCTTCGTACGATTTTCGAAAGATACTAGCATCGAGCGATGGTATGATGATGGCCTTAACAGGCATCCATGGATATGTAAATCAGTTCATTATTTTAATGGCTGTGAAATACATGTTGCTAAAGGTGCCAAAGAAAATTGCCCTTTCGCATGCAAAAATAACTATAATCGTATTCGATCTCACGACTCCATTTGGACAGGCGTCGTCCACTAAACTTGGTCCAGGCGTTGCGGTGGTGTGTAGAGACCCCATCTATCAGTTTGATCGTCTATAAATAAATATTTAATTGGAATGTATTCCATGACCAGCCAGCAGAGAAATCTCTAAGGGGCTCTAAGGAGCCTCTTAATGACTACTGACGCTAATCTACTGACTTTTTCTCTCAATTTCTGACATTCGCTGGGGTTTTTGTCACTTCTTGTCGCATCCTTGATTAGCAAGGTCTCAGACGGACGCGTGAGATATCTCGCACTCCTCAAGAATTTAAAGTGTCCTGTTCTTCAGTGGCAGTAGTCCTGTTGTCCCTGGTGCTTCACCGATCTCCCAAAGCTCGCCAAAGTGCTGTCTTCTACAAGTGATAGACTGGGTTTGAGTTAAATGATAGATCGACCGATAGATGCACCGTCGACCTTAATCTTTATTGTTGTTGTTGAAACCTTATTGGCCGATCTCTTTGCCTCTGAAAGGGCGGGATCGATATACCAGTGCGTCCACATATTTGTGCCCAGATAACCTAACACTGTTTCAGTTGTCGATATGTAACTAGATATGTTTGATTGTACGAAGGGCGTTTTTTTAATGACTATGGCTTTATCTATGCACATCATACGTATGTAGGTGGCCTCAGGAATGTACAAATGTCCCCATCGAAAATAAACACCAACACCGGCATCGATTCATGCACTGAGCAGTCAGACCTCATCAGTGCTGAACACATCACCTTATTCACAGATTGTATGGTTGCTTAGTAAAATTAATCAGTTTGTTTACTCAACCATGTGTTGATGCGTTTTTCGTTTGCGTCAAGCGATTTGTTCAGGAGTGCATTTGTTTTGTTCATTTCTTTTTCGTCCGTTAGCTCTGGCTCTCATTCAACGCGGTGATAAAAGGCTCGTCAATGAAGATGGCGTCGTTTTCATGACGCAATTATTCAAGCGGCAACTCCAATGGCTTCAGCTCTCAGAGGCACATTTTATAGCTGCATGCCACGGTAAAAATTAGGCCAAGTAATCAATAGAGTTTCATTAACAAACTGTGTTTGGGTCTAATTAGCACCTGGTCTACGTCACTCTGGGTCACGTGACCTGGCCGGGGCTCACTTCTTCGCCTTGCATTAAGGGACTGGCGCATTCATTATTCACTCGCTTTCTGTTCAGTCGTCTGCTGGAATCCCCTTGACATTTCGCCGGTGTTAATAATGAATGTACTCCTGCAGAATTTAGCTCCACCGTGTGAAGTAAGGTAAGGAAGCCGGATTAGGCCATAACGCCTCTCGTCTACGGCGGACCTTTGACCGGGCCGGAATTCCTCCAAACATAAAGTGCAATGCTCGGCAGACGGGTCATGGTACCTTCTTGTTTCCATGTATGGAACACACACACACACACAAGAAACACACACACATGGATCACACCCACACCCACATGGTACACATACACACACATGAAACACACTCACACACACGCACACGCATGCCCACAAACACTTGGAACACACACACAAATGGAGCACACACACACATGGAACACACACACACAAGAAACACACACACATGGATCATACACACACCCACATGGTACACATACACACACATGAAACACACTCACACACACACGCATGCCCACAAACACTTGGAACACACACACATATGAAAACATACACAAATGAAACACACACATACATGGAACACACACATACATGGAACACACTCACATGGAACACACACCACATGGAACACACACACACACAAGAAGCATACACACATGAAACTCACACATGGATATCACGTAAAGCACTACGATCCGGAGATCAATCTCGGCATGCGGGCTACTGTTTATTTATTTGATCGGTGTTTTACTCCGTACACAAAAATATTTCACTTACATACGACGGCGGCCAGTATTATGGCCGAACAAAATAACGCGGCCTAAAATGGTATTGGTGTCTGTATCAAATGTCGCCGAAAAGCAGGAAAAAACTATATGAAAATCGATCTAGTGTACTTGAATAGTATGACTGTCATTGTATGACCACAATAGCGGTAAAATCATTTTTCAGTTTGAACAATTTCTCGCCGCATTCAAGAGTATTTCCAGCGTATTTCGTTTCTATTGTTTATTCGTGGAGGGAAGCTGGAAGAGGCCAGAGGAAACCTACCAGATACCATAGGAAACCTCCCCCTCCCCCCCCCATCCCACCTACAGGCCTTATGGAAAGCACTACATCCCGCCAGTTCGTCATTAAAAATCTCGATCAGATTTACACAAAACGTTGTCCAGCGACGTCATATCAAAAGCCGTGAGCATACTGCCTAAGTGTGACAGGTCTAAATATTACTTAATATCTTGCCTGATATTTAGAAGGGATCATTAGATTGGTTTGGCGAGGACGAAGCTGTGGCGATCAGCAATATAGGACAGTACGCCTACGTGTTTTGACACAGTACGCGATGGGAAACAAGCTTCGAAGTGCATAAAAGTCACCATGCAGAATTGTTACACAAACAACAAGCTTCGAAGTGCACATAAGTCCCCATGCTGAATTGTTATACGCTGGAAACAAGATTCCATGTGCACAGAAATGGACGTGCAGAATTGTTACACAGAGAAAAAGCTTCTGAGTCCATAAAAGTCACCATGCTGAATTGTTACACAGAAAGCAATCTCCCGAGTGCACAAGTCACCATACAGAATCCTTATACAGAAAACAAGCCCCCAAGTACACAAAAGTCACCAAGCAAAATTGTTACACAGAAAACAAGCTTCCGAATGCACAGAAGTCACCATGCAGAATTTTTTCTTAATGCATGTTTTATTTCCGTTTTTGGTAGGTTTTTTAACGAACAAAATCAAATGAAATAACACCACAATTTTCATTTCTGACATAAAACAGGAAGAACATTGATTTTTAACATACACAACAGAGTTCAAAGTGCATGTACAAACAAACTATCGTTTTCGTCTAGATATTCTCCTTACAGATCCCCTGAACATAGTGCAGTGCGACGACCTTTTTGGAATAAATCTGCCTTCACACTGCTATATGCTATTTGTTTTTCAATTGTGTATTCCATGGCAATAACACTGAGTAGGTATTTGAAGCCTGGGATCTCTTCCTGTATCTACAATCATATTTATATTGCTTGCCTAGTAATAGCAAAAGATTTATAAGCTTAAACTTCAATGACGTTCCAAATAAAATTGTTAAGTTATTTAATGTAACGACCTGGTTGCAATTAAGGATCCAGTCTGATAAGTCTTGCCACATAGTATGAGAAAAAAGACAATAGGCAAAACAAATGACTTCATCTGTACCAAAAAAAGCTACACACTGGAGATCTTAAAATCTTCATTTTTATACAAGTATAGTGTTAGTATCAAGTTGTTTGTGCAAAAGTTTATATTAAAATTGCCAGCGTTTTGAATTTAATGTGTACTATTTTGCCATTATATAGTTCCTTTTCCATCCCAGATTATACAAACCTGATTCATTTTCCCTTTCTCGTACACTCTCTGGGGCCAGGGGATAATAATACTAATTCTGGCCATCTATCCTGACAGTTAGTACTCTTTCCATGCTTTAGGTACATTATGTAGTAAACGGCCATAGTCTAAATAAGTACCACGTAATTTGAACTTTTCTTTCAGTGTGTTAAAGATGAGCAATTTTCCAATCTCGTCTAAAAGTTCCCGGGGGTGGTACAGCCTACGGTTATACCACTGCTGTATAGACACGGTTTTGTTGCCTCTTGAGCTTTTCCACAGAGGTTCATCTAGAATTGTGCTATCTGCTGTAGTACCTATATTTAACTTTTTCACAAATTCTAACCAAGCAGCCATTACCAGAAAGGGGTTTGAATTAGCTTCACTTCGTCATATAATGCCTCCAGAAAATTTAAGATTAAAACACTGGGTGGGAAAGCATTTCCATTTGTGTTCTTTTGCTACCTTGCGCCTTATCCATACAATTTTTAAAGCTTTGATTCTTTTACATCCACCATTCCAAGGGCCTCATCTGTTAAGTGTTTTTATGACAACATGCTTTTGGAAAGCATTGCATGCAGAATTGTTACGGCTGCTTTGTGGAGATTGTAGGAGTACAGTTACTGGAAGAATTTCCGTGTTCACATCGGAACTCAAATCTCGCAAATCTCGATAGCGAGCAATTAACGATCCTGGTAACTGAGCCGTTCAGCGTGGGTGTGCCTAAAGAAAGAGGAAGATTGAAGCAGCGGAACACTTTCACGTCGCTGACATTAACAGAGAGTGGGATTGCCATTCAGTTTAGAGTGAACGCAGAGTACAGAAGTGCGGAGTTAAAATCCAGAATAGAGATGGCTACTCATACAAATAAATCATGGACCCAGTCTATTCCTGTAGGAATTGGGAAATGGAAAAGATTTTACTACATCTTGAAAAAGATCGTAGAATATACTACTAAGCCCCTACACTATGATATGAGCTGATCATCTTGGTGGCCGAATGGCTAGATCTTTCGCATGCAGGTCGAGAGATCCGGAATCAATACCCACTTTTAAAATGGCACCTGTTGCTCGTGTCAGTATAATATGACCGAGTTGCGTGTCTTGTTTGGTGTCTTCGGCATGATGGTTCAATGGCGGCAGCACATTGGCGGCATGGATTAACCCTGTCACAAGACCACACAGTATATATATATGCATTTTAACGACTCCTCATCGTCATATGATTGGGAAAATGTAACGTGGTGCGTAAAAACCCAAGTTAACACACATACATACTATATGCGTTTGTCAGCAATCTGCGGATGGTCGTGGGTTTACCAGGGATCTGTCGGGTTTCCTCCCACCATAATTCAATCGTAAGTAAGTGAAATATTCTTGAGTAGGGCGTAAAACACCAAACAAATAAATAAAGAAATATATGGGCCTGGCTGTTTTGACAATATGATAGCAGGTTACACCTATAACGAAAGGCCTTTGATAAATTTGTGCGATCTTTTCACCTGGTATGGAAAATATAACTGAAAAATTGAGAGCAACATGAGTAGACGTCTAACAGTGACACAGTCGTGCATTTCGGGTTGATCATTGCTCATCGTAGTCTATTTATAGTGACACAGATGTTGTCCTCGCCTCTGAGAATATGGGTGGATTTACATCGTTGCTGAAGGTAAGTCAGGGTATCGAATTCATAAATCAATATACAGATTTTCGGCTTATCACTTAATGCTCTGTATTCATAATGATCATAGAACTGCTACCATTTACGTGTTATATAAACTGCACGTGGAAGGGAATTGGGCAGAAACTCTTTAGCAATAGATAACATTTGTGATTAAGAACTGACGTGCCAATGAATTCTGTCAACGAAGATTGCATCTCGAACGTTTAACTCTTTGACCGAGATCACAGCCCCTGTAGGGATTGTCCTAGTTGGCTTGAGCGCTGGGTAGTTGTTTGGAATGAGTTAGCTGGTTAGAATGTTTTTAGTTGATTTGAACGTTCGTCATTTGATTGAGTAGTATGCCTGAACTGTTAAGCTTGAACTGAACGCTCAATTAATTGCTCTTCGTTTCACCGCATTTTGGGATTAATCGTCTTAGTAGCTTTAATGATTGGCTCGCTGTTCAGTGTTTTATTGGTTTCAGTCTTAATAAAACTATTGCCAACTGAATATGACGGCAAACTAGCGTTGTAGTTGGAGGAAACCGGGCAGGTCCCGGGGGAAACCCACGACCATCCGCTGGTTGCTGGCGGACCTTCCCACGTTCGGCCGGAGACGAAGCCAACATGATCTGGACTTGAACTCACAGAGATCGCCTTAGTGGGAGGCTTCTGGGTCATTACGCTAGCGCGCTAACCGACTGAACCCAGGAGGTCGCTGGCTTGCTAGATGTGTATCGCTGGCTACTTAACTTATTCCTTGATTAGATTCAATATCCCTTGAGAATGGTATATTCTGGTATAAGCAGGTCAAGGAAAGAGGTTTTCAGAGCAACATGGCACATAGTGTCATTCTATGGAAAAGTTTCTCACCAAGGGATGAAAGAGCCCCTAAATCCACAAAGTACTCGCTCATTTTTTGGTTAGGATAACTTATTGGTCTGTTCGGACCTTCTTTCCGCTCTGATGAAATTCTCCTAGTAATGTACGTTTCAGATTTTCCAGGGACTCGTTTCAGAATGTAGAGTAGAAATGTAGCTCATTATAGAGACATTTATTCTGGTTTAATTTCATTCTCTCCAGAGGTAAGCAGTAACATACAGCATTAATTCTCATAAACTCTTAGACGCACGTGAGCTCTTTAAACAATACCATTAAGATTCACTTGTTTTCTGTTTTCTGGACTGTACTGTTTATTTAAGAATGTTTGTTTACCACTACGTGAATAAACGACAAAGAGATGGGTTCTAGGAGCGATATACAAATCTGGCGTTTAAACCGAGATCAGTTGTTACAGTTCCAGAGAAAAGACTCTCTAGAACAAAGCGAAAAGTGCTTCTGTTATTTAGCAACTTCGATTTAGCGTCGTTTTATAAAGGTACACTTTCCACAATGTCAATTGATCCGCGGCTATATTTCTTCATTCTACAGAATTGCATTGATAAAAACGACTTTTTTAACCAAAAACACAATTTGTTTCAACTTTTAGGAACAACTTGGTGCAAACTAAGGCCGGTAATTCTTTTATGCAAAGGCAACAAATATATTTCGTGCAAGAGTTGTCCCTCCCTAGCATTTCCTCTTGTGATCACTCACCTTATGGGCATACCTCAGGAACAGGGTGTCTTTTAGGCCCCAAGCTGACGTCACTATTGTTCTCTTGCTCTGCATCAGAAATACGTCATCAGTTTGCCCACAAAACGTCACAGGGCATGCAAAAGACTGCACAGCTTTGACCTAAATGACGTTTTGGTGGGATAGGTTCACACAATGGCTGCTGTTTCCTTGTGTATCGATATGCACATAGAGTAATGTGACTCTGCAAAGCGTAGTATTGTCGTAATTAATAGATGGAAGATATGCATTTGCGTTCATGTGTGTTCATACAGTTGCATATACTTCAGAAATTTTCAACAGAAAACGACTTTCGTTGCTGCCATGCTAATAATGTCCGCACCAAGAAAATCAGGTGTGAGTTAACTGGGTCCTAAATAATCGTGTATCCGGACAATTAGCAAACCAGCAGAAAGAGAATTTTTACCATTGGGGCAAACTCATACTCTCTAAAAGCAATTGCGTATAACACGTACACGAGATGTGTGTCACAGGTACACAGCGAGCCAGCGTGATGATTTGTTGGCCCCTCAAGTCACTTATAAAATTCAAAGACCTATACATGCAGTTCTTGGGGAGTACCCAGTTCTAAACCTGGGTTTAACGACAGCCACCCCAAAAATGCCGCTCACGCCATTCTACTGTATCACCTAACAACAACAACATCACTGCTGAAGTAACCTATTGGGAGCATATTCACACTGAGGAGCATAGCTTTTCGTGCGTTGTGTCTCAGCATTTCTGCACGGGTTGAGATTTGGTTGTTTTCTCAGCGAACAACTGGATATGGGTTCTAGTTTAAGTCCAAACAACCCACCAACGTTAGCCCTGCTGGGGTGTGGCTCTTGATCCCTGGCAGACCGGGGTTTATCTATGCACGTGCCCCTGTTGTATATTTGCTGTATCTGCACGCTAGATTAATTTAGTCAGCTACCTTTCCTAATTAGTCCGGTACAATTTCATTGTTAGTGTCTTTTCCACATATATATGTTAGTACCTGGGTTTATGGAACAGTTTACCCGCAAAGTTAGTCAGCTAAGTTAATCATGCATGAATGATACATGTTTTTGCAGCAAAATCTGTCCCATTTTTCGCACCAGATATTATTTCCGTTGCAATGAAAACTATTTCCACTGCAGTAAAAAAAAAAATCAGTTACACGGCAGAGAAGATTATTTCAATCGCTGTGGAAAATAGTCTTCCTGCTTAAAAATAATTTCTTACGTGAAAAAACGGTTATTTTGTTACATAAATTTCCTGCGTAAAGGAAAAAATAAGTGAGCCGCGGCCCTTTCCCCTCTACCTCCCTTATCCTTATACAGTAACTATTAATAGGCCTTGGCCTGTCGACTTCGCTTTAACGAGGTCAGACGTTGACTATTTCCCTTAGTATATGAATGCTAGTTTCCTCATTAACGTCTGTATTCTTGTAGCTCTGAATCTTTTAATAGCAACACGACTTTTCGGATTAACCGTTTGATTCCTGGGATAGTAGTTAAAAATTTTGGTACGTATGTATGTATGCTTGGGTTAAGGACGAGGAGTCTTTAATATGTATGCTGTGTCCTCTTGTGGCAGGGCTAGTCCACGCCGCCAAAGTACTGCCGTCACTGGAGCATCATGCCGAAGACACCAGACATGACACCCCACCCATTCATATTATACTGACACCAGACCTGAAACCTTTCAGTGCTGAGCCCCAAGCAAGGCAGCAACAAGTACCATCCAGGATCTACCGACCTTGACCCGTACGCTCTAACCACCAGACCACTCACGCGGTGAGAAAGTTTGGACATTCCTGAATTGTTAACAGAAAACTCTATAACCAAGTCTAAGCTATACTATCACAAAGTAATTCAAATGTGATATCCATGAATAACCTGTATGGAGTAAGGAAGCTTTAACTATTGAATGACTTACGACAAGGCGCTATCATGTCTCCCTATGAATATAGCCCTACATGTAAACACATGGCTAGGCTGTTTGGATAAATGTCAACCAATCGACCCCATTTAAGCGCGATTCTCTCTCGACAGAACGATGGTGTTTACGTGATTACATCCTATTAACACTGCCCAGCCGCTCGGCTACAAATCGGCCACCCACGACGGAAGGGACCATGGGTAGATGGGCAGGGAGAGATAAGCTCTCTGGCGCCACATTTTCAGCTGTACAATTACAACTATAAAGTATTTCTAAATAATTGCAACACGAATAGAAATAAATGAAGAAAACATGTGGTGTTGATTAACTCATAGATCAACTAACAAGGTATGGTGAAATGCAGAAGAATAGACAGAAATTTGTTCGAAATGTAAAGATTTGAGAGGGCCGACAAGGGAGATTGAAGATAGGTAAATGAAGAAGAAACGAAGTCATATATGTTCCTGAAAAATGAATAAGACTCAAACCAACTGAGAGATAAAAAGAACAGAGACCAAAGTAAACCCCTCCAGTCTCTGAGCTATCGATCATTTCAGTTTAAAAACGCATTTGGCAGTAAACCTGATATAAAACACAACTACATGTATTGAACTTTACGGAGTGGGACATCGTGGTTCGTCGACTCCAGATAATTGACGCATAGCGGGCGCGCATTTTAGTAAAGTTTAGATACAAGTATAGTTTAGAGTTTAGTGTAGTTTAGAGTTTAGTATGGTTTAGTGCAGTTTAATGTTTAGCGTAATTTTTTGTAGTTTAGTGTCTGGTGTAGTTTTGAATTTAGTGTGCTTTAAAGTTTAGTTTAGCCTACTTTATACTTTCCTCTAATTTATCATTTATTGCAGTTTAAAATTTAATTTGATTTTCGAGAGATTGTAGTGGTCGTACAACGTAAAACTGTTTGATGGGGTCGTTTAAACGCTGGGCAGTTTGATGCTGTCGTTAAAAAAATGAATCAAGCACCATTTTCTTAGTCTTTATTTTGAATGACTCGTTGTGTGGAAAATATCGAAGCCATTTTTTATTTTCTCTCTTTTCAGTCTCTTCCAAAATATCCCGCCAAACGTTTTCAGGGTGCGGTATAACAAAGCTAACACTCGTCCGCACGGCAAACCTCTATATACCAATATTGTACAGGTGGCAATTTTTCAGTCACTAGGAAGAGGTAACCAAATACCTGCGGAGGAAAGTCAGTTGTGGGAGTAACATGGCCTCGCCTTGTCTATTTTGAGCTGTATTTCTTTAGAGTGTATCCAAAGTGTTCCCTGTAGGCCCTTACCGCGAGACTACTACGCATAGTCAGCCTGAACAGTAGGATAGTTAGTACTGTGGCCATTGTAAATGAATCTCTGCTGATAAAGTAGTCATGTTAAGCGAAGGGACAAAACTCTGGCGTGTGAAAAGGTATCTGCTAGTCGCACCTCTGCCAGTTTGTTTGTAGCAAATGTCGGCCGATACAGACAGAGGTTTCTGTGACAGAGCCACAGTCTCTGGAGACATGACGGTAGACGTACAGGCTACATATTTAACAGCCTACGGTTCTCTTGGGGCAGAGGTTTCAAACGTAAACAGTACACATATCTTATAACGTGAAAGTAACAGCTATTATAACATAGCCGTAGCTGGGGCAGATTGTTTGGGAAGTATTCCACGCTCAGCAGAGGGAGAGAGTGCGAGAAAGATTCACCGTTAAGTGCCTAGTTTACTGGGAGCCAATTATCATTACACAGACCGAGACCAGAGCACAGAATTATGTCTGTAAAAGAAACCCGGCGTGAGACACCGTGACTTACACCCGGGGGAGCTGGTATACACATACTCGCTGGCGCAGGAGCTGTATACAGAGCCTGGCTCTGTGACAGATATATATACGCGTCGCCAATCAGTGCTCAAGGTCTGTACAGAGGAAAAGTCGTCAAACTCGGTGCCCAAACCAGGACGCCAGGTGCAGAAAATGGTAAGTAGCCTATACGCGTTTAGTGTAAGTACGAGTGCATCGGGATGTTGACAACGTAGTACTGCAGGATGCATAAAGAGGGGTTTAGCAAACGAAGCTATTTGTTCCGGATCAGTTAATTTAGGCCACTTATTTGTTTATGTCGCTATTGCATGGAAATGCGCTCCGCCGGGCAGCCGCGTATGCTCGACTCTTCACTCTGTGACTCGTGTCGTGAAACCTTCATAGCTGAATTCTGCATTAAGGACAAGCCTGTATGTTGTAAACACAATGCCTCAGGGGGACTGTCGAAGATTGTTAATAGACTTGCATTATGAAAGGGAATCTTTAAATCCAATACTTTTTGGTGACAATTGGCAGTTTAATTTTCAAAAATATTATCTGTGTATAGTACTTTTCTAAACCTAAATAATGATATAAAAAGCGTCAAAAGAAAAAAAGGAAAGACACAACAGACAAACAACGGCCATGTTGAGAGGTTTTTACCTAAACCACGGCATGTGTACTCGCATGACTCCACCGAACTACGGAAATAACTCAAAATGAGAAAAGAGTCTGGCTTGTACTCGGCGAAAACACGAGTTACGTACTCCTGATAAATCGAGGTGGTGGGTTGACAGATACAGGCCTAACGATGATTTGTGGCGTCAGACAAGGGGTCTTCATTCTCCTCGGTTGTATAACAAATTGTTCGAGTGAACTGACTTAACGCTAACTACATGTAATGACACATGCTGATGCGTACTTGTATTAATTAAGTTGGTTATAGTCAGTTGTACAGCATGTCGCTACAGGTGCTGTGACTCACTTTCCTTTAGTCCCACCTTAATTATAAAAGGCTCAGGAGCATTTCCAATTTGTTTGGGTTATTTCTCGTGTCAGTATCAACTGTACACGTCTTCTTTATCGTTTGCATCCCTACATATATGTACATGTAAGTGTGTATCTCCTCCACCGTTAGTCATTACACGGTACGAGTCACCAGTCATAACCACAAGAGTACCAGTAACCAAAGAAAACTCGGCCGGAAGCATCAGCTCACATTTTAGACAATAACTGTTTTCCGGGAGTTCATTGTTTGTGACAACTAACCGTGCCCAAAAGCTGCGATCAATTAATCGTTTAAATTAATGCTAAATACAAACACGAAAATTAAGGTTATCATATTTTGGACTCGGCTTATGTGGTAGTACGTTTAGATCAAATACTCGAAAATAATTATTTTCCAGGTGTTGTTTGCGACAATTAACCATGTTCGAAAGCTGTGATCAATTACTTGTTTAAATTAATTCTAAATACAAGAATTAAGGGTATCATACCTTGGACCTGGCTTGTATTAGTAATACATGTAAATCAAATACCTGAGTCGTTTACTCGTGTTCGTTTAGTCATGCTCAAACAGCTGTGATCGATTAAAGGTTTAAATTAATACTACATATATTCAGGTCATCATACACCTCGTACATGGGTTGTATAGCGGCAGGTGTAAATCAAGCCTTACGAAGCCTGTTGGTCTGTGTTAATGTGTAAAGAAAATATGTAAAATGTTGTTGTGGCATTTGACCCAAACATGCATGGGGACGTCCCTGGGTCACTCACCCCGCTGACCCAGATTGCTCGCTTATGCTCCCACATATTTTCTGCTATGTACAAAACCACTAGTATACACATATACATCAGTAGACCAGTATCGTTTCACAGCAGTATCGAGCTGTTTGGGCGTAGCGGACAAGTTTTTTAAGTATAAAATCTCTAAAAAATAGCCTTACTATTTATGTAGAACACCCTCCTAAAACGGTATTCCCTACTTTTCGTTGGCCCAAATGACACATACTGTCTAATAACTAGATGCCTGGCCTACAACATTTCCAAATATCATCAGGGCTTGACCACCATTTTCTCAAAATAAATCAGCTGGAATGCAGGTAGTAGCGTCCTATTGCCATAGAAACAGGGTGATGGGGGGCACTTGCTCATCGGATGATATTTTTCTCTGTTTAGTAGTAGCCACAAATAATGGACTTTTTTCAACCATTATTTGTCATAGTTTATACTTGCAAAATTACCTAGCAGTACTACAACCCTACCCGTCCCCAACAATTTCTGTGCGCCTGAATCTTGCATGCAAAATCGATTTAGTGTTTTTATGCCTTTATAATCTGTTTCGTCGTGACCCCCCTTTGTCCATGTTTTTACAGAGAAATATGATTTTTCACGTGAAATTAACAGAAGCTGCTTTTTCACTATTACCTCTACGCTACACAAAATATACACAGCAGAACATGAATGATTGTATTTCAGGCTCCTGTATGTTTACTACACGACTTTATAGCTTGTAAAAGCCCTTATTTTATGCGTGTTATGGGATGAGCCTGGGTTTTCGTACTCAACTTTACGGACTGTAAGCAAGCCGTAGCCACTTTGATTCATTGTTTCCTCAATCCCAGAGGAAACTGCAGAAAAAATTGAAATTTTGATCAGACAGTAATAATCGGTTACAATATGCACCGCAGAGTACAATATCAAACAAGTTAAATGGAATGCAGTCCCCAAACTGAAATTTCGTTATTCTGAGTTACACAATAATAAAAGTTAGCATATTTGTACTTCCGGTGTATAAAGCTATAGACGATGACCCATGTAATTCAGGAGTTAGTGATAAATTAAAATATAATTAATATACTTCTCAACTCTATCTGAAAACATGTGATTGCTGTTAAATAATCTCTAATGTTAAGTGATATCTAAGGTTAGGTGATCTCTACTGATAGGTGATTTCTAAGGTTAGTCGACCCTCTACGGTTAACTTGATATATTAGGGACATCATCATCTGTAAAATGATGACTCTTATAACCAAGTTTCTGGAAAAGTTGAATCAGTTAACATCAAACGAAGGCGATAAAACTGTTAACTGGTTCTACTTTACGGTAAACCAGCGCTGTCATTGTAGCTTAACTCGAAGATACAAAAATTGCACGGGGAACATGGAATGCCATGAATTATGCAAGACGAAGACCGTTAATGCTGTATTCCTTGGGACTTCCTCGAAAGCAATGTTATTGCATGGCATTAAATCCACTCTATTGTTTTGTTTTCGTTATGCTAATCGGCCTCTTTCATGTTATAGTCATTCCGATGATTTTTACACTTTACAATGAAATGGGCCTCTTTGTCTGTTCCTGAAATTTATGACGTTATATGTTCCACGTGAACAGGTAATAAATATTCTTTTTCGTTTTTTTTCAGAACTGTTGGTATTGTATATTTGTTCGTGTTGTATACCTTCCGCTGTCTTTCTACCCTTTGTGTACTACTGGTCGCGCTGCATGCTCTAGTCTTACACACCACTCCACAACAACCCGATGACATACAGTACAGACATCACAGCTTGACAAGCTCAAACGCTGACAGAGGCCTTTATCTTCCCCATTGTAAGGATTGTGGGCTGTTTAAGACATCGCCAGATGACTGCTTTCCCGTCTTCTGAAACATGTCGTCTACTAAAGCTGGCTCTACTCGGAATAGCGGCCATTTCAAATTCATGAATTTTAAAGCGGAGAACGGTCGGTATAGAAAAACACTCAAAAGTAACCTTACTATTTATGTAGTAATTTCACAAAAAACACCCACCTAAAACTGTATTCCCTAATTTTTGTTGGCCCAAATGACACATACCGTCAAATAATTAGATGCCTGTCCTACAACATATCCAAATATCATTAGGGGTTGACCACCATTTTCTCAAAATAAATCAGTTGGATTGCAGGTAGTAGCGTCCTATTGCCATAGAAAGAGGTCTGGGGGAGGGGGGGGCGGGGCGGGGCACTTGCTCATTGAATAATGAATTTCTCTGTTCAATTGTAGCCACAAGTAATGAACTTTTTTCAATCATTATTTGTCATAGTTTATACCTGCAAAATTGCCTAGTATTATTTCTGCTCACTTTAGAGATACAACCAGTCCCTACCCGTTCCCATCGTTTTCTGTGAGCCTGAATCTTGCACACAAAATCGAATTAGTGTTTTTGTACCTGTCGTCCCACTTGCTACCGTATGACGTTCCACCCTATCCACTGACCCAGTCCACAGTTAAGACACGCCCTTGACAAGAGCAGGTTCTTGCCATGGGTAATGCCCATTTTTAATTCAAGAATTATAAAGTGCTGAAGTGTCGTTTGGAACAGCTCTGAAATATTGAAAATTTATTGCATCAGATATCTAAACATTACATTGCATGGCATTATTGAAGAATAATTGTTTTGTACAGAATGGAAGAAATGTAACTCGAACAACCTGTTGATTGTACAGCAAGATGCTTTGTCTTGAGTAAGAAAATTCTTTAAATAATAATACATTATGAAATAAGTATCACGCTATTTAGTTTTTTTAGTTTATTATTTCACCAGATAAAAACAGAGATATTATAGGTTATGACGCAAAATGCTGCTCTCTGGAGGAGAAAAGAAACCGTAGTCTTCAAAAATCATGAATTCTTAATGTACCTCAAACTGATCATTATTCCACTTTTTGACGGCGATATACAATCATCACACATTCAACCACCGGGGGTATTTATGTAAGTGTGATCCGGAGTAGAATTAATAATTGCTTGAAAGTTCGAAAATAATCCGTGTGGAACACCATGTTGTCTTCCAGTAAGGCATACATAATTTTGGATTCCAGCGCTTATGTAGAGGCAGGGCAGGCAAATTAGCCCTGAAACCTGGTTGGCGATTTGATACGCTCTTGCGCTACTTTGTTATTAGTTCTGTTTAAAAACGAATAGGCGACAGACCTGGGAAGAATACTTGTAGCTGACTTGGGAAGAATTATTACCCTACATAACTGCTGTGTTCGTGCGCAATGGCGAGTGACTCTTCAGGCATATTGAACCCTACATTATTGTGTCATCTGTACAACTGATAATTGGCTCCGTAGTGTTTTACAACCAGTGCAACAGAGCGTGTCGGAAGAAACGTATGCCAAAAGTGCTTAAAAGTCAATGGTCGGGTATGCGAAAGAAATGCCAAGAAATCAGACACCTTTGGTGTGAGAAGAATTCCTGCGTATGATAGACCTCCCGACATACGTAACAATGAGCCTTGTGAACAACAAGCAGAAATCCGTAAAACCAGAAATATGTTCCACAAAAACTTCGGACCGCCAGCAAACCTGCGGATGGTCGTGGGGTTTCTCCCACCATAATGTTAGTCGCCAAGTGAGCTGGTCTTGAGTACGGCGTAAAACACCAATCAAATAAGTAAATGAATCACAATCAACCCCGGCAAACAACACATACGACTGATACCGGTAAATTTTGATATCGCATATCATGTCTTCCGTGACATACTCTTGTCATGGAAGACTAAAGGGACCAAACAATGCTTTTTGGAATCCTCACTGCCGTGTCATTTTAGGGGTCTTTGCACTTTAGTACACCTGTGTTTTACACTTAGGCCTCGGGTACAAGCTTGCAACAAAAGATCTTTTCCAAGTAAAAATTATCCATAGACTAATAATAAACGATCAGAGACTATTTTTAGATATTCGGTTCGTAGGAAACTCGTTCACTAGCCATATTCTTTATCTTGACTGCTGATTGTACTTGGGTTCTGCTGTCGTGAAACGCTGTAATAACGGGCAGCCGTCAAGGAATCCTGGACATAAATAGCCAGTATTACCGACAGTACAATCAAACAGCGATGTCTGACGAGGAATAACGGTATAAATATCGCAACGTAACAGTCGCCACGATAAAGGTGCTGACAACGTGCCCTGGCATCTAGGCTAAATATTCCTGGGGCTGCGTTTACGTAGCAATCGCAAATTGCTCGTGGCGTAACTTCCATGACAACATGTGGTGAAAATACATGGTTGTAAGGCGGGCCAAGGAAGCGATGCCACTAGAACGCCACTCGTTCGCCACAGGCATTCTACCGGCATACGTTTAACATACTTCAAATTTTTCGCTACCATCCCTTGGCCGTCATCTCCCAGATGTGTCCGTATATATGTTGCTATAGCCTGTGGAAATAACCAGCAAATGTTCAGTGCTTAAAAAGGCCTTCGCAGGTACGGAAAAGGTACCCGCTGACAGGTTAGTGGCTCGCTGTTAGCCTGCTTTTACATCACTTCTGTCTGCATGACTGGAATGGTACAAGCTGTGCTGTAAGACGTGTCTCTGTCTTTATCGGACGTTGTCTACCATTCTTCAAAAGCACTGGCCATTGTAAACAAATTCTCAGGTAAACAGTCCCTTGAGCTTAAATCTGCCAAAAATCACCGAGGTGCTTACAGACTCTGTAATGGACTTTATTCAGAAGGTATTTATAGAGGAGCTATTGCAACTCCGAATAATGATGCCATTTCGGTCGATATTTCGACTTAATTCAAAACCGTTATCAAGACATGAAGAACTAACATTACAGAGGACTGTATACATGCACTCATATCCAAAACAAACGATATGAAAACACGAAAAACAGGTAAAGCTGGAAACTACAAACTGGCATGGACAATGAGTACAGTAATGGGAGGTGGCACTTAGTTGAATACATTCACTAAGTCCAGACTTAAGTTCAGGTTTCTTTGTTTTTATTGAAATAGCTTCTTTGAACAGAGGCGTGCGCCAGTGACTGGCTCTGTCAGTGATTTGTATGTTACGTAATAAGGTTTGTACTAGATCTGGTGAATTTGTTTCTGGATTGGCTAGGCTATGTATCGTCAATAAGCAGTTAAAGGATTCACAGTTTTGGATATGGCAATATATTTCACTGTTTTCCCTAGAAGAATGTTCTTCGAATCGTTTCCTTGAGGTTCTTTCTGTTTTCCCAATATAGGATGTTTTACACCCAGGGCAACTAAACTGGTATACCGCGTAACTGTTGCGGTCCATGCGGATTTGGTAGAGCAAATTTTCTTTGCTCGCTGGATTAAAGGTATAAAAACACTAAAAAAAATTCCTTACTATTTATGTCGTAATTTCACAAAGAACAACCACCTAAAACTGAATTCCCTAATTTTTGTTGACCCAAATGACACATATTGTCAAATAACTAGATGCCTGACCTTCAACATATCCAAATATCATTGGGAGTTGACAATCATTTTCTCAAAATAAATCAGCTGGATTGCAGGTACTAGCGTCCTATCGCCATGGAAACAAGGTGTGGGGGGGGGGGCTTGCTCACTGGATAATATTTTTTCCCTGTTTAATTGTAGCCACAAATAATCGACTTTCTTTCAGTAATTATTTGTCATAGTTTATACCTGCAAAATTACCTGGCATAACTTCAACACACTTCACAGATAAAGCCAATCCCTACTCGTCCCTACCGCTTTCTGTGCGCCTGAAGTCGGTACGAAACCCAATTAGTGATTTTTATACCTAAAGCTCTCACCCAAGATATTTTGTAATTCCAATGGGGCGTAACTGAGGAAATGTGTAAATTGTCAGGTATGGGTTGGCTTTCAGAAATTAGCCATGCTAGCGTTAGTACTAGACAAGTCAAGAAAATGTATATGGTCATTATCAGGAAGCAATTCATATGTGAACTTTAACTGATGCGTAAAACTCTGATAACACAGTATCAACACATTCAGGTTTGATCAGTAGTAATGTGTCGTCAACAAATCGCCAGTAAAGTTTAACAACACCTTGTTCCATTAGTGCTGGTAGAATTTTTCTTCTAATTCTGACATAATTATGTCTGCCATAACGGGTATTAATGGTAAGCCCATTGATACGGCATTAGTTTGTTCATACATAGTACCATTAATGAGAAAAGGTGTCTTGGTACAATAATCTCTAATTAATTTGCACGGAGTATTCTTTATCAGAGAGGTGTTAAATACTTTATCTTTGTACACTTTGTCCAAAATAACTGAAATAGTCTTGTTGAGAGGTACATTCGTAAATAAAGATACAGCATCAAGAGAAACAAATTTATATCCGTCTGTAAAAAAATCAGTAGGTATGTTACTTATTCGTTGTGCACAGTCAAATGAATCCTTAAGCTTAAATTCATTACACGTTAAGGTTGATAATAAGTTTGCAAGAAACTTGCTTACATTGTACAACGGTGATAGTATTGTATCAATGCCAGATATAAAGTTGGGTAGGTAAACTTGTGTATTTTAGTGAGACCTCTGGCACGAGCAGGTTTTTGCGGTTTTAGGGAAGATTGACTTATATTCGTCGTCATAGATTTCTTTACGATTAAGGAGAGTCCTCAGGTAACGCTGTGCTGTTGTAAGTCGCGTCAAGGTCGAATCAGTTAATAATTTCTTTAACTTTCTGGTGTCACTGAACAGTTCTTACATATTTTGTATTACTCCGTCCTGCTGATCATGACAAAATATGATAGGGCCCGGATTACATGCTTGATTTTGGTCTGCTGAGTGTATCCATTAGGTAGGACTTTCTTGTCATTAAGCTGATCCCAGAGAACGTCAGCTTCGGCAATGGTGTCAGTTTATTTTTTTTTGGTACGGAAGCAAGACCAAATCTCTTTTTCAGGGAGGTTTTCACCGGTCCGGTTGGTTATGGTTTCATTTGGGCTCTTGTTAATTCCAAGGTGTTCACGGTGTTCTTCCAGAAGGTGTTCAGACTTTTTCAGGTGTGTTTTCTTCATTCGTTTCATATCATACCTTGTTCTTGTTTTCACATGGCAACAGATCGTAATGTTCTTAAAGCAAGTTGTTGGCTTTTTTATCAGGCCTTCGTTAATAGAATGTTTGGCTTTTAGTTCCCGTATTATCTTGCCTTTTTCCTGTACGGCTTCCTTCAAAAGTCGTCGATGGCAGTTACTTCTGGGATTTGGGCGTTGTTGCATTCATTGCTCATGCCAGTTTGTAGTTTCTAGGTTTACTTGTTTTTCGTGTTTACATATCTTTTGATTTGGCTTTATTGTTAACATAGTTCACTGTGTATATATGTAGTCCTCTGTAAGGTTAGTGCATCGTGTTTTAGGGTACATCGCCCCGTTGTGCCGGAAAACGCCATTACAAAACAATCACCTCTCATCACCCCCCACATCCACCCCTGCAGTGCATCATGTGTTGATAATGGTTTTGAATTAAACCAAAATATCGGCCAAACTGACATCATTGTTCGGAGTTACCTCACTATTGCTGTTCGCTGAGCACGTCTGTGTTTGATTTGGCTATTGCGATTTGTGGAAGTTTATCCACTTGCATGTTGAGAAGGCGGACAAAATGGGAATGTTTCGCATTTTGGATCATTAGTGTTGTCGAGTCTACAGTCCGACAAATATGACCGACAGCGCTTCGGAACGTAATGACTTTCCAATGACAGTTGGCACACACACACACACGGCTATCTTTTACTAAATACCGTGGTATTTCCTATGACATCTCTCTGAAAAGCATCCAATTCACCAATGTTAAAAATTTGTTGCAGCTATGAATTGGATGACATGACTAAGCCATCCAATAATATTTAGAGTAAGAACTTTTATTGTGGCATAATTATAGAGGAATCCGCTTTATATATCAGCGGGTATAATGAGAAAAGTAGCATAATGACAAAATTTGCTGACATTATGAGTGTCATATACTGATGTGAGAGATTCGGTCATCACGAAAAATGTCGCTCTCGTCGTTGTGGACCTGTACATCTAACCAGCAAGGTTGCAGACTCGAATCAGTTCATATGCTTCTTCACTCAGGTGGTTATTCTGGTGTCAAACTGGGCGGTCGTTTAGCTGAAAATGTCTTGAGTATAAGGCGTTATAAATACCGGCAAGATAAATTCACAAATGCGGATGTGTGATGGTTTGTACAACTAACAGCTTGATGGCCATTAGGTGTGCTTTTGAATGGATTGATATATTAGGATATCCGGGACTTGCCTACAATTCTGTTGAGAGTGTAATACGATATAATACACTCTGGACGAACAGAGTGTAGTCTTAGCCTATTTACACATTATCTATATATTGCATTTACAATACTTATATCCTAAATATCAGTTAAATTTACTATCGGTCCTGTTACTGGGTCCATATGGATCTCTTGGATTTGATGTGAATAAAATAAAACAAAACAAGGCTTTTGAATCAAGAGACTCACAACCTCACATTCTTCATGTCTGCCTCCTGGTCTCATGTCATGATCCACAAAAATCAGATATACAGTATAGTAAAATAAGAAGTTTTTTTCCGGATTTGATATATCCATTTCTCACGTCTCTTAGCGATCCAGGTTTTAAATGCCACCGCCATAAATTGTTTTTATCTGTGTTTACACTTGGAGCAAAGATCAGTTTTCACGAAGACGATGTAAACAGAGCGCGAACATCTGGCCAATATGTTCTATATTTATTCAGCTACTTACCGTGGAATCCTATCACTTCTGACCATCTATTGGTGGTAAAAACACCTGCCAACGGACGTTGCAGGCATAACCGGCCTGTAGTTATTGTATGGGGTAAATATAGCCACGACATTGGCAACGACAATTTATCGTTCTAAGTTTGTGTAGCAATACAGCTTGTAGGGTTCTTTATTCACAGTTCTCGTCTCGTGTATAAGAAACGCCGCTAATGGTTCTTTTTTTTTACGGTCCTCGTCTCGTGTATAACATGCGCCGGTAATGGTTCTTTTTTTTCGAGTATAGCAACTTTCGCGCTTCGTACAGCAATTATTATAATTGCCCATATTATGCTCCTTTTTATGGTGTTCCCTTGGTGTAACAACGCTTTCATTATGGTTCTTTTTTCGTGTTTATTCTCGCTGGAGATATGGTTCCCCATTGTATCCCATGTAATACCTAATACGGCATCAAACATACGCTTGTTAATTGACTTTGAATACATGGATACTGGTATCTAAAGAAGATTCTATACAGTTGAGTCTGCCTTTCTGTTATTTGGTAACCTGCGGGTGGTTTCCCACGGGCTCTGCCCGGTTTCCTCCCACCATAATGCTGGCCGCCGTCTCATGAGTGAAGTATTCTAGAGTACGGCGTAAACACCAGTCAAATAAATAAATAAATAAATTATTTGGTAGCATCGCTATAGAAGTTGCAAAGGAGTAGTTAAAGCCATCGACATATATTACAAGATATTGTTTCTATATATTATCCTAATACGTTTAAAAACGTTTTATTGTGGATTTTGCATTTAAATAAACTTAGGTGTTAAAAAATGTCTAAAAATGTTTGGCTTTGAATGTTCGTCACATTTATATCGCAAACCATCATGATATGATTGGATTATTGCCAACGTGGCGGTCGGTCATAATCTTTCAGTCAGTCATTTTTTGCGTGTGGCAGTAGGAAGTTCATTCTTCTCGCGCTGAATACGGCATCAATTGGTTTCCCTTCTTTTGTGCAGCATTACGACAATCATGATTCTCACACCCAGCGCATTGTGAGATTCATCACTGGGCTTTTTTTGTAGCTCGGCGCCCTATCTATGTGTAGTAATATCTGATCAATCACAGCTTCACAATGTCAGGGTTTCTTTTTCGTTCCTGTCTAGTAGATCCCTTGACCTCGTCCAACACTCCTGTCGAGTCGACCCCATAGTCAAAGGCAAGTCTAAACTGGGTCATACAATGAAATCTCTCGGTATGTCTTACTTTGTTTTGACGTTGATGATGCGTGGTCATTTGATTTTCATTCTGCCTTGTACTCTTAAGACGTACTGTCTGATTGGTCACAACAGTTCCTTCTCTCTGGTCGAAACGATGTACATGTATCTGCACTGAACTCGATGCCTAAATGATTACCTCTGGCGTAGCGAGAATGACCAATCATGACTTCAGCTGACCCGTTTGGCAAATCGCCAACTGGTCGCGCTATAACACTTCCTATGTTTACTTCTTGCATAATCCAGGATTAAACCCGAGTCACCGAGCTACCAGACGATCGCACTAACCCTGGCCTGTTTACCAACATAATGACCACGAATATCCCCGGGCGGGAAAGAACTCTAAGTGTGACGCCGCACCTTATAGGCCCTTCCCCTCAGGTCCGCTTTATACTACAGTCTGGCTTGATAAATGAACGTGACTTGAAACGTTCACCTGATCTGTCTTAACTTCTGCACGGGAAGTAAAAGATCTGGCGTCAGTGAAATATTCATTATCATTCCAAGCCCTGACATAGATAGACAAGGCGCCAGGAAATTTAATCGAATTATACTGCCTGGAAGGATTACTGTCTATTTGATAGAGGCTTATATCCCTTAGTTCATATTTCCATCCGGTTCGATCGGCCCTTTATACTCATACAGAATTTATTTATTTATTTATGTGATTGGTGTTTTACTCCGTACTCGAGAATATTTCACTTATACCAAGGCGGCCAGCATTAAGGTGGGAGAAAATCAGGCAGAGCCAGGGTGTAAACCCACGACCATCCAAAGGTTGCTGGCAGACCTTCCCACGTACGGCCGGAGAGAAAGCCAGCATGAGCTGGACTCGAACTCACAGCGACTGCATTGGTTGGAGGCTTCTGGGTCATTACGCTGCGCTAACGTGCTAACCAACTGAGCCACGGAGGGCCCTTCCAGGTCATAAAAAAGGACTCGGTAAATACATGTATGTCCATAAGATGATATAAAGGAAAAGAACGACTGAACTTGTTTGGTGTTTTTCAGTTTAACTCAGAATGTGTATGCACTCCCAACATGACTGTTGTTAAAGCTACGTTGTGTACCGCTAAGCATATTTATGCGCTCTGAATCCAAGTCTGGGTCGTCTTAGCCATGTGTCAGCCGTCTTGAGTTTAACTGCCAATCGTTTAGGCATTACACTGTGTGTACACGTAGTCTGTTCCCACCTGTTTACTTTATATCATTTAGGTCATGTGTTCACCGTTAACCAGCAGTTTATGATAAAACGGTACACAAAGGCACTAAGAATGTTTCATAAGCACCTCGTATAGACTATGCTCCAATCAAATAGTACACATGTCAATATCATGCATTGGGAATGGTTAATGAATGGCTGGCATTATATTTAATGTCTTTTCGAATTTGTATCTATTGATGACATTGTACACCTGCTTAAAGCCAAGAGGATTTAAATACATTGCATAGTATTTTTTAACAAATGATAAAAGTATTCAGCCATCAGCAAAATGTTTAGGATACAGTCATGCACAGAGGCGCTCGGACGTTTCCTAAGCACTTCGTACAGCTGATAGCCTAAAAACGCGTCTAAGCTCCAGTCAGAGTGTACTCCGGTCATGGCCGTGCTTTGGTTTAAAATGGTCTGAAGCACAAATTTTGAGCAAAAAACCGGAAAAATGTTTCTGATGTTTGCCAGAATCAGAGTGTAGACACAAGACGCACCAATGATGAAACTTCCCAGGGTTTTAATTTTTTTAAAGACTTTCTTTTCGAATAAGCAATTTCAACAGTCTAAGACGTTTATAAGCAGTATCAGAGACAGAACAGGCACGTCCTGGTTGAATTGGGTGCTTTAGGGAAGATAATATTACCAGAGTTATTAATCTAAATATCTTAAAATGTTCCGATATTGTAATCAAAAAAAAGGAGGAAAGCTTTCATCCTTCGATGATCAGAAAGATTTATTACAGATAAACGTTCTTACATCAACTGGCGCCATTCCGTACTTTAGTCCTAATCCAAATGATGTCACTCCGTACAGTTGGCATAGGGTACGACTTCTTCTTCATATACTTGACTCCAAAGTCAGGATGTTTCAAATCTGGTGCTAAAGAATATCAAGAGGTCAGGAATATGTGCCCCTAGGGCCAAAAGATTAACGATGCTAGGGACTTGAACAAATCGGACCATAACTATGACGTCTTTGTCTTGTACCCGTTATAACTCATATTAAAGTGCTATTCTTTAACAACGAAAAATGATATGTTTTTGTCCTAGTTGGTAGAGATTACTTTTAATGCGGTCTCTTTATTAAACTCGAAAATCTGAGTTGCCTTTAAGTCGTAGGCGCTTTCCGTGTACTTTTCTTGGTATTGGTTCTTTGTCCCACCCGCTTGCCAGGGACGCGCAGAATTACTACACCAAAATCAAGGGTCGCATTTGGTTCTCGTCTGGAACCCCGCTGTTTGTTCACTTCCGTAAATCCGCCATCCATCTTACGCTTGGGGTTATTACCACGGCTGCCCAAGGACACCCAGACGCAGGGAAAACCATCCAAAGATTATAAACTGCCTGGGGAGTGCTCAGTATCTGGTGACGTCATCACTTTACCAGTCTGACGGATATACAATAACAATGATAGGCACCTTGCAGCTTAAAGAGCGAATGACTAAAACAAACATTCGCTGCTTACCTCGCGTCGCTGTGTAGGAAATTATGTTTGGAAATCAAATCTGACTGGTAGCCAATATTGGCCAAGGGGTATTGTCATAGCGGGCGGCTATGTCTCTGGAAAGGTTTAGCATAAGTTCACCAAACTTACACCGGTTAAATTTTGACATGTGGAGGAACCCTACTGATTTTCAGCGAGCTTGAATTTATAAAAGGTTTGTAAACGTTCTACCTCTAGAAGGGTTTAACCCAAGTTTATCAAACTTACATGAACCACCCTTCTTCACTGGCATGAGGAAGAACTCTGTTGATTTTCAGCGACCTTAAACTTTTCCTTCAAGACCGTTTGGTTCATTTAAGTTAAATGTAATGAATGTGTGGTATTATACTTAATGTCTCTTCGAATTTGTGTCTATTCGTTGCATTGTACGTGTGCTTAAAGCCGAGGGGTTTTATACGCGTCTAAGCTCCAGTCAGAGTGTACTCCGGTCATGACCGTGCACTGGGAACGGTTAAAAGGACCAGAATGGTCTGAAGCACAAATTTGGAGCAAAAAGCCGGAAAAACCTTTCTGAGTTTTGTCAGAATCAGAGTGTAGACACAAGACGCACCAGTGATGAAACTTCCCAGGGTTTTAATTTTTTTAAAGACTTTCTTTTCGAATAAGCAATTTCAACAGCCAAAGACGTTTATAAGCAGTATCAGAGACAGAACAGGCACGTCCTGGTTGAATTGGGTGCTTTAGGGAAGATAATATTACCAGAGTTATTAATCTAAATATCTTAAAATGTTCCGATATAAACTTCCTCGTGTAATACGTAGGTTTTTTTTATTTATTTTTTTTGAAGAATTTCTTTTCGAACGAGCAATATCAACAGCCAAAGACGTTTATAAGCAGTATCAGAGACAGAACAGGCACGCCGTCATTGAATTAGACGCCTTAGGAAAAGATAATATTACCAGTTATTAACATAATTATCTCAAAATTTTGTAGTTTGCGATATTGTAATTAAAATGTATCCAGTAGCGTTTCCGGTTTGATTAATGAAGTTGACAAGATAAATGGCGATAGGCTCAGCATGATTAAAAATTTACCACTCATTTATACTACAAATATGAGCTCCCAGTTATTCAGGGACGATTAACTTTTTATCCATGACGTTTTCATCCTGTGAAGATCAGAAAGATTTATTACAGATAAACGCCCTGACATTAACAGGCGTCATTCCGTTCTTTAGTCCTAACCCAACCTATGTTATTCCGTACAGTTGACATAGGGTGCGACTTGTTTTCACATAGTGGACTCGAAATTCAGAATGTTTCAAATCTGTTGCGAAAGAACCTCAACTTTTCAGAAACATATGTTTCTATGGCCAGAAAATTAGCGATGCTGTTGGCCTTTAACGAAATTGGCCCAAACTGGGACGTATCCGACATATTGTACAAGATATACGTGTTGTTCCTTAAAACTGTGTGCTTTTTTCGTCCTGGTTGCACGGTATTTTACATTAAGCCTCTGATATTAAATTCTAAAGAGTTAGTTTTGAACCGTAAACACTTTTGTTTTTATCGAAACCGCCTAATTTCCAATTAATTTACTTTGTGTTGGTTTTGCGTCAAACATTTGTGAAGGGTTTTCATCTGGATGAGTTGTCATGTTTGTGGACTTCCGTGAATACGCCATCCATCTTATGCTCGGTGTTATTACTACATCAACAAAGGGTTAACCACAGGCTGAGAAAACCGTCCAAAGAATATAAACTGTTTGGGGAGTGCTCAGTATCTGATGACGTCATCACTTTACCAGTTTGACGTCCACACAATAACAACGTCAGCTCTCTTGCAACTTCAAGAGCGCATGACCAAAACAAACACCCGCTGCTTACCTTGACTTGCTGTGCAGAAAAGTATGTTTGGGAGTCAAATATGATCGGTAGCTATACCATTGCATGACAGCAAGTACCCGAGTATTGATATGACATCCTGGGAATGAGGTAAATTCTTTGAAATTGATGGGGTTCTTGAGATTGTGGTGATCTAATTGAGCGAACAATATGGTGACGCTGAGTGAAGCAAAGATTATGTTTATAACATCTGCGCACGTATTACGTTGAGATTATAAATTTTATTCCAATTGGGAATACCGTTGTTATTTCTAGGTCTGGTTCGGGAACATAGCTGGGAAGACTTCACACCACTTTAACTCACCGCGCTCACAATGCTGTCTACCCAGACAGCACTTGTCAAAACAGTGCAATGCTTAAAGAAATACCTTTAGCTTTAGGTCGAAAAGACCTTACTGTATTTATGTTTACCTGTGCCGTTCCTTGTTTCTGAGGCTTCTTACCTTACTGTTCCTTACCTGTGGTATTTCTCACCTATACCATTCTTTACCTCTATCATTCCTTACCTATAGGCTACTGTACTTTACCTATACTATTGCTTATGTACCTTTCTTACCCGTGTCTTTTCCAATCTGTGTCATTCCACATCTGTTCCATTCTTTGGCTGTTCCTTTCCTTGCCTGAACCATTCCATACCTGTCTCATTTCTTACCTGTACCATTCCTTCTTGCATCCTTCCTTCACACTTTCACTTCTTACCTGTACCGTTCCTTACCTGTACCACATATTATCTGCACCATTCCTTATCTGTACCGTTCCTTAGCTGTACTACAATATATCTGTACCATTACTTACCTGTATCACTCCAAACGTGTGTTCGTCGGTACTTGGCAGAATAACTATATGTATCATTCCTTACCACTCCTGTTTAGGTTATTCCTTAATATTCGGTTATTTTCGGGCGCTTTGTGTAACTTCGGGCGAATAAACGCATGTAGTGAACATAGAGGCCTCATAAAAACAACTAGTATTGGAAAATGTTACCACAATTAGCACGTGACTCAATACGTTGACATAAACACCCACACACACATGCACTAAGGTAACCATAGAATATGTGCTCCCAACCTAAATACTGTCAAAGTCAAGATACTAGTGGAAGCTGGTGTTACAAAACAAGTTCCAAACTATGTTTTCCATTTCTTGCAAAATCCTTGGAAACTTTAAATAAAACGTCAAGACTATGTATCTGAATGAAGAAATGAGTTCTCCTGACATATATTTCGAATAGTAGTATGATGTTTTGGCAAGGATAAGTGGGTCGTAGAATTAATGCGAAAAGGGATTCAACGAGACGGCATATTCAAAATGAACATAGTTTGCACTGGTTTCTATGGTTATATATATGTTTCACTTTACAATGATCTACCCTTTATGAGCATTGATTATCGAGACCGATTATGTTGGATTTATGAATGATCGAGATTAAAAACAACTCATGTATCTGTTTATTTATTTGATTGGTATTTTACGCCGTACTCAAGAATATTTCACTTATACGACGGCGGTCAGCATTATGGTGAGAGGAAACCGGGCAGAGCCCGGGGAGAAACCCACGCCCATCCGCAGCTTGCTGGCAGACCTTCCCACATACGGCCGGAGAGGAAGCCAGCATGAGTTGTACTTGAACTCACAGCAACCGCATTGGTGGGACGCTTCGGGTCATTGCGCTGCGGTAGAACGCTAACCGATTGGGCCACGGAGAGCCCCCATGTATCTGTTATCAAGACGTCTAATAATTCCATAACCTTTAATCTTAAACCTGTTAAAAGCAGTGTATTGCACCTGAAGTTGATCAATGGTTATGGTGTACATGTAATTTTCTGCATGTAGATAATGTAACTCCACGCGAGGCCTACATGTTAACACTCCGTTACAACATATATCCTAGTCGTACTGAGAGATAAGACACTGTGGAGAAGGCGTATAGCAGATGTTACTCTCTCCCGTCATATTCGTTTTACGGGCTAATTACAGAAGGTGGCATTTCGCCAACAATAACGGCTTGCAGGACCCGGATGAAAGTAGACACACTAACTCATATCGAGCCAACATAACTTAATGTTTGTAATCTTAAACCTGATTGAGTAATTCTGCGGTTATTCAAAGCACTGAGTCTTAAAAGAAAAAGACCAAATGAAGTCTTTAATAACTAAACGGTAGGAATTATCGTTGTTGTATACATGACAATACCCTTACACGTTATGACTTGTTATCTTCTAACGGCATGTAGCCATTTATAAATAGCTCGTTTCGCAGGATCGAACCTACTTCTTATAAACAAGCACCAGACTTAATTATCAGTTTTCTGTTTGGTACATTTTTTTTTATATTTTATAATGTGTAATTTTTCTTACTGTTTAAAATCTGTTGGTTCCTTACCGGGTCGTTCGAAACTGCTTAAGTTTTTTTTCTTAAGCAAATGTGTTTTGCGCATTCCAAACAGCATCACAGTATACCTATACAGCGTTTGATTTAAGGTTTTTTAAAAACTAAATATTGGACATAGGCGAAACCTACCTACGTAAGCAATTTACAGATCCCTGTAAATCTCGCGAGAACCACGAAGAGGTCAAATATTTTTGGAAGACCTGTCGCTTTACTCTGGATTTCCCGGATTAACAGAGGCATTCTCATCAGCTATAATCGGACATCGAAAAGTAAATCATCGAACGAGTTTTCGTACATACTGTATGTACAAATAACCCGATGTCGAAATTAATATGTTGGTAGTTAAGCGTCAAAATAAATATTAATCAAAAGGTGGAAATCTGTGTAAATTCAAACTAATGTCACAGGCTTTCTTTACACTCAGTTACTCCTTTTTCTCAAAATTTCGTGGAACTCGCGAGATATCCACAAAGTGCAATACCAGTTATTCAAACGAATGGCGCTGGCAGCTGAAAATTTCAATGTTACTCTGTCATTGTTATTTGGATGCGTTATAGTGCCATAATTCAAACAACGCTTTGCATTTTCACGCATTTCTCCATCTTCAAGATGTCAAGGTTTCTTTTCCGCTTCGCTACCGAAGATCCTTTGATCTTTTCAAGTACTGCAACGAGTTCGACCTAGTCACCGGGTCATTCAACGAAATCCCTCTTGTCAGCAAGATCCACTTTGTTTTCAAATCGACGTTGTGTCGATTCTGCCTTGTACAGTTAAAATTGACGCTGATTGGTCACAACTACACCCTTGTTCTATGGCCTTATTGGGCTAGAGGAGTCCACCGTATGAGAACTGAACTCAAAGATGACAGTCATCAGTGAATATGGATGACCTTTGGTGTAGCGAGAATTGCATTTCTCAAAGGTACGATAAATCACAGCAAAAATCAAATGCCTTTTGCCAGAAACAAAACCATATTATGTTCGTAAAACAGCGTAAAAGATGTAATTTGATTGGTCTTGACCATGCCTGTAAAAGCTTGATCCAAATTTTACCACGAAGGCCAACTGTTCTTGTGATGTTGGATCCAGTGTTTGGTTTGGAAATTGAATGATTTTGTGTTGATCCGATTTTACACACTGTTTTATCTAAATCCTCCTGTCTAATAATTTAACCGTGTTTTCACTTTATTTTCGTTTGCAGCCTAGGTCAAGGTCAAAAGAAAGGAAGGACAAAGAATGGGAAACAGGTAGGACTTCGTCCCGTAAGTACACAGTTGCGTAACAATTACACTTCGCCATTTCATGTTTATCAGCTTCTAA
The DNA here is from genome assembly GCA_016165875.1 of Acanthopleura granulata. Classification (NCBI taxonomy): domain Eukaryota; kingdom Metazoa; phylum Mollusca; class Polyplacophora; order Chitonida; family Chitonidae; genus Acanthopleura; species Acanthopleura granulata. The sequence goes on from JABBOT010000013.1 coordinate 9,661,188, forward strand.
TTATCATTGGAGATAAATATGGTGCTGGTGTAGTGCTTACACTGGCCCAGTGTCTAAATGCCAATCGATGGTCTTATGTACAACGCTTTCCGTAACATTTCATAAACGCTGACAGCCTTTTGCAATTTCTGCCTACTATTACAGTTCTAACCAATGGTCTTAATACACTCAGAATCTGCTCTGGCATGCTTTTATCGCTCATTTTTAATGTTCCTTTATTAAGAGTGCAAACAAGGTTTCGTATATAATGTTGCCTAATTGAACATACACACAGATGCTTTTTCTGTGTCACTAGAAGTTAACTAAAGTAGCTTCTTCCAAGTTATCGCTGTGAACGTGCGGATACTTTTTTTTGGCAAACATGCATTTCCAATTAAAGCCCTTATTTTTTGTGCGCACATTTATCTGTTATCACAGTATCTGGCCGCATTTCACATCAGATTCTTTGTTAGATTCCTTGTCAGCTGTCGTGGTATATTCGCCAGCCATTCACTCCACTGTTTTAATTTGTGTTCGGAGTAAACCACTAAATACGTGTTAAACAATGAAATAAATAAACAAAGAAATAAATCATTTGGCAAGATTCTGAGAGATGGCAATATTTATATTTCTAAAGATCATTCTGATTCCAGTCTCAACGCGTTACCGTAACAACAAGATAGCTGGCATACTGCCGAGGTGGCGTAAGCCTAGGTTATTGTCAATATACGATCTATGCTAGCGCCAATCATTCAGTCATGCAATTGGACAGTTAATCAGCCAGTCAACCATTCAACTAACAAACCAAATGATTAATCATTATGCCGATGCCCCATTTTTCTTTTCAGAGGTCAAGGATCTGTTCCATCGGTTTGACAAGGACCGCAATGGGGTGTGGTCGAAGGAAGAGCTGGGTATCGCCATGAACAAGCTTGGGCTTACCGCCTCGCCCACCCAGGTGGCTGAACTCTTCAAGCAACTGGACAAAAACAGTGTGTAGCGTTAACACTTCTCAGTGATCTTCATGAATATTTTTCTTTAATGTTGCATAACGTCAAGTTCAAGAACTTCCCACTTGTATCCCTTTGGCGGTTAGTTCTAGAGGTTAAAGGAAACCCGATTGCCCGGGGTTAACCACCGTCCTTTGGCATGTTAGTGACCGTTTGACGTATCTGTGTAAGCCTAGAAATCGTATTGGTGGG